>PVKN010020164.1:0-16049 GCA_004027915.1 Capromys pilorides
GATAGGTGGGGCAGTGTGTAGCTGAAGGCAGTGTATTAACCTCTTACCACTGCAGGAGAGGCCAGGGGCAGGGAAGACACCAGGACCAGGGCGCCAGGTCCGCTCTGTGGAGCCAGTGGCCTTTGTAACTCAGAGACGGAGCTCTGGGACAGAAGGCTGGAAAGGGACTTGCTGGGCCAGTGACCCATCTTCTCCTTCCTTCTCCCAGGACTGTGGGAAACCATTGTCTATTGAGGCGGATGACAATGGCTGCTTCCCGCTGGACGGCCATGTGCTTTGTCGGAATTGTCACAGAGCCAGAACCCAGACCTGAGCGAGGTCTCCTTCCTGCCACAGGTCCTCTGGACCACCCACACTGAGACCCACCCTCGCCTCTACCCGCCCAGCCACCTTCCATTCCACACCCCTCCTGGTATCTCAAGTGCCCTGACCCAGGGCCCCAGCATGGCCTGCCCGGCCTGCAGGGATCGCCTCCTGCCCGCTGTCCTCCAGGTCCCCACCCGAGGGGCACCAGTTTAGTGCTGCTGCTTTCACTGCGTGACAGACCAACGCCCTTCGCTGGCCCCGAGCAGCCTCCATACTCTGCTTGCTGAGGGTTGGGAGATGGCGCTGACCTCCCTGGGAGCTGCACACCCACCCTGCCCGTGCTGTCCGATTGTGGCTACAGCTGCAGATTAAAAAAACTTTGTTTTCCAGAAGTTCCATGGTCTGCTCACTGTGTCTACAGCCCTTGGAAGAAGGAGGGATAAAATGATCGGGGTAGGGATGCAAACTCAGACCCTCTTTATTTACAAAAATATATATATATATATGTATACGTAGATATATTAAGTCATCCCCAGTGCCCTTCTGCCCATTGACTTACACCTACCTCCCTTTTGAAAATACAGAGGCTCCCTCCGGGGACACAGGCACAGTCCCGGGAGGGTGGGCAGGGGCAGCACCAGTCACCTACATCTTGTAGGTTGGGGAAGGGCCCGGGGGAACCAAGGCCCTGCCCTTGTTCCCTGAGGTGGGGGGTGCTCATGCGTCTTCTCCCTTACTGGACCCCCTTAGTCCTTAAACCCTTGAATACTGCAAAGAATGCGCTTCTGGTGTCCCGGCAGAGTGATTCCCATCTGTGTGAGGTCCCTATAGAAAGGAAGAGAGGCTTTAAACCCAGAGGCTCAGACCCTAGACCCAGGCCCCTCCGCACCCAGAGACACTGGCTTCAGGTCCATACTCGGCTGTGAGCTCCAGCACACATTCCATGGTGTCCAGCCCGGCTGAGTGGAAGTGCAGGAGGTATCGCTTCATGCGGATGGACTCGAGCCACTCGGAGACGCTTCGGTAGGGGATTCCGTCAGAGCCGCTCAGGCTGGGGAGCCGAAGAGTCACCCTGTGGGACAGGAGGCTGCGTTGATCACAGGCGCAGGGCTGGCTGGCTTTTTGGCCTTGACCGAACAGCGCAGCGTGCCTGAAGCTGGATCCCCAGCAGAGTTTGTGGAATGAGGTGTCATTCTCTGGACCTGCTTCCTGGCTGGTTTCCTGGTGTGCTTAACAACCTCGCCTCCCCTCCCCCTACCCCCCATGGTGATAGGTTGAGGGAAGGTGGCCACCCTGGGACTCCCACAGAGGAGTGAGTCTGAGTCCATCAGAGGCGAGTGTGGGTGGCCGTGATGAAACTGCAGGCAGGAGGCAGAAGCCTTGCAGCTGGGTGTGGGCCTGCCCCTCCTGGGCGGCCCCTGCGTCTTGGGAGCAGCCCCTACTTGCCACCTTCAACCTCCGCTGTTATTGTACTCGGACACCCACAACACAATGAGTTGTTCCTGTACTAGAGCCAGCCTGTGCCAAAAACCATTAGCAAAATAAATCTACTGGGGGAAAAATAGCCAACATTCCAGAAAGATTAGCACATGCAGTCTCTGGCGTGTGAGGGAGTCGTGCTCCAAAAGATAGCTTCAGAAGTTGGAACCTGGAGCATGTTTTCTCCCAGACAAGGTTATATATGGTGGTTTGATACTGAGGCCGGGAGGCCTGGCTGCTCGGCCCGACAAAACCCTTGGGGCAGAGCCTTGCCTGCCTGCCCGAACCTTTCTTGTTCCTACCACCCGTGCGCTGCATTTTGGCCATTTCGGGTACAGTGCCTCTGGGAGCACCATCCCTCCCATGAGTTCTGAGAAGCTGTGGGATAGTTCTATGCACTTAAGAAGTGCCATCTAAGGGGTGCTTCTCTGTGCTGACCCCCTACGCCCTCAGTTTTAGTCTGGGCTAGATAGACGCTCCTGTCACCCTGTAGCACCTGCAGTCTGCCAGCCCTAGGCTCCCTGGCTAGCTGTGCAATGGGACAGCCTTCCCTGAGCCACCAAGGCTGGGGAAGGTCCCTCCTGTCCTCATCCCAAGCTCAAGGCTCACGCTCCCTGGGGCAAGTGCCAGGCCGGAACTGTGCCCTAGTGGCAGTGGCCAGAGATCCCACCATAGATGTACTAGATTTGCTGAATATAGGAACCTCTCTGCTCCATAGGGAAGAGATGCATCCTAAGGCCCAGACTGCGCCAGAATCTGCCCAGGGAAGACTGGCTATAATGCAGTGCAATGGTTCCAGGAGGAGCCCTAGGTCCATTAGCCAGCTGGGGTCTGGCTGTCATTTCCTGCAGTGTGGGTAGCCCTGAACTGGCTGCTCTGAGGTGGACTTTATCCCGTTCTCCACATGCACTCCTATCTCAAGGGGCTTCCTGATCTGACCTCTGAGTTTCCCTGTCCTCCCCAGCAAGATGACCTGGGATCAAAGTTGGCAATGGTCCTCAGGGAGTAGGGGTCGGCAAGCAGTTTCTCCAGATGGCCCTGCAACTGGGCGAAGGTAGGCCGACGGGTGCGATCGTAGGCCCAGCAGTCCTTCATGAGCTCATACAGAGGGGCAGGGCAGTCCACAGGAGGGGGAAGCCGGTATCCGTCCTCGATGCTTTTCATGACCTGCGGGGGGACAGGGATGCCCGAGGATCAGAAGCTGGCTTGGAAACGTCAAGAGTTAACAACATGCACACTAGGTCTCTCCCATGGGGCTTCTGAAACCACTGTGACCCAGGTGGGAGGAGTAAGAAAACCAAGTGTGGGCACACTGGAGGGCAGAAAAGTGGGCCAGAAGAGAGCTGGTTATTTGTGGAAAGCAAACATGGGCTCCTCGTGGGAGGAGATGAGCCTTGAGCCAGGGGCATGATGGGGAGGAATGTCCCAGACCTACCTCCTGATTGCTCATGTCCCCATAAGGCTTGTCCCCGAAGCTCAGCACTTCCCACATCACGATTCCAAAGCTCCACACATCGCTGGCCGTGGTGAAGATCCGCTGGGCAATGGCCTCAGGGGCTGTCCACCGGATGGGGATCTTCCCCCCCTAGGAAGGCACAGGGTGATCAGAGACATGCCTGGGGCCTAGACTGGTGGAGTAGTTGTGGGCTGGGGACAGATGTATAACCAGTCCCTGTGCACATGTACAGCTGAGAACCACACACCGTGACATGCGTGGACGTGCGTGAACATGTGTGTGGGGTTCTAACCTGGGTTTCGTAGGTGCCACCAAAGTCATCTAAAAGGCGAGTCAGGCCAAAGTCGGACACCTTGCAGCACAGGTTCTGATTCACCAAGATGTTCCTGGCAGCCAGGTCCCGGTGGACGTAATTGTGGTCACTGAGGTAGTTCATGCCGGACGCTATGCCGTGCAGCATGGCCACCAGCTGCGCAGGGCCCAGCTGGTCTTCCCGGTCCTGCAGCGGTGTGAGTGAGTGCGCACATCAGGGGATGGCCAGGTGTCCTCTTCCCTCCAGTTGGGGCTCCGGGTATGGTGCTCCTTACCTTCAGAAAGGCGTCCAGGGCTCCGTTCTCCATAAACTCTGTGATGATCATGATGGGCTTTCCTGGGATGCAGAGCATGAGCCGTCACTCTTCCCGCACTTGGCGACGCGCCCTCCGAGTCCCGTGGGTGGGCTCTCCCCACCCATCCTTCCTTTGTACCCCCGCCCCCCGCCCCCAGCGACCCCTGCTCCTACTCTTTGTGATGACCCCCTCCAGGTGCAGAATGTGGGGATGGTTGAACTGGCCCATGATAGTGGCCTCGCGCAGGAAGTTCCACCACTGGCCATCTGGGGATGTGTCCTTCAAGGTCTTAATGGCCACAGTCTTACAGTCTTGGCGCGGGAGGCTCAGAGTCCCTTGATAAACTTCTCCAAACTCCCCTGGGTAGAAAGAAAACAGGGTTCTGACCCAATACACCACTGGGCTGCCCATGGATCAGAGGGCGACCCCCGTGAATCCTCTAGCCCCCTCCTCTGATGATCAGAATAGGGTGACCTATTCTGCGACCTGTTTCCTGGTTTAAGAGGGCGGACTTGGGCTGTCCGTGCTGGGGAAGGGATACGGAGGAACCAGCCCGGGCTCTGCTCCCTGACTGCCATTGTGCTGCAGCGTGGCACTCGGCCTAAGCAGGTGCTCACCGGATGCCGAGCCCTGTGCGGCCCGGGCCTGTGGGTGGAGGGTAGGCCTGTCCAGGGCTAGTGCCCGAGTGACAGGGTGCTTGACCCTCACCACCCCTCTTCTGTATGGTCCCTGGCCCTAGCCTAACTGGTGTGGGCTGCACAACTGGCTCAAATACTGCCAGGCTTTCTCTGCTCTGGTGACCTGAGGGTTCAGGTCAGTCCAAGGACATGGGGCCACTGATGGCGTGGAATGCCGGCCTTGGCAGCTCTGAATCTCTGCCACTTTGGGGAGCCATCTGAGAGCAGCCCGGGCCAGACAGCACCACATGTATGTTCAGAGAAGATGCCTTTAACATTGACTGAAACCCCATAACCACAGAGCAAAATACGTAGGAGGCTGGCTGCCCCAGGGCTCCTGATGTGGGGCTTTCAGAAGAAAACTTAGGGAAAAGCATGTGAGGATTCACTTGGAGTCTGGGTTCAGAGGAGAGGCCAGCTGGGCTCCGTGAGGAAGGCCAGAAGGTGGGGTCTGTTGGAGGCTGTGCTGCCCCACCGAGAGACCTGCTGTGGTGCACGTGGGGCTCACCTTCCCCAATGACAGTGTCTATGAGCAGCCAGTCTGGGTCCAGCTCCTGGGTGAAGTCGAGGGCTCCCTGTGCAGGGTCCTCGTAAGCCTGGAGGTCCACATAAGGCTTTAGCCACAGCTTGTCCTCTGGGAAGAGCAAGGAATGGGAGTTCAGCCGCAGCAGCCCCCATTCTGGGCCCTGGAGTATGGGGAGCAGTGAGGAGGGGGCGCGGACAGCCAGTCACGCCTCTCCGCACTTCTCTGTTCCAGCAGGTGTGCAGACTCTGCCTTGCCTCGGGAGGGAGGGCTCCATCCTTGGCAGGTGAAGCTTCCACCTCTCAGCCTCTCTTCCGGTCTGTGCTCTGATTCCCCTGCTCTTTTTCCCAGGGTGCAGCGTGGTGGGCCAGAACATGGGCCCAAGGAGCAAATTCCCTCGTCCATGTGACCCAGTCTTCCCATGGCTCAGCACCCACACTGGGACTCTGTGCCCTGCATCAGTCACAGCTCATTCGAATCCAGATAGACCCCCCCTCCCCAAAGACCACATAGCACCCCACTCCCTGCAGGGCTGCCTGATGAGGTGTCAGACAGGAAACCCACATGCCTCAGAATAGAACAGTCCCCCTCCTGCTGGGCCTCAGCCCAGGTCCACAGACCTGGTCACCAGGGTTGAGGGGAGGGGGAGCTGCCCAGAGCCCAGGGTATGCCTGCAGCAGCGCCAGCAGCCAGCAGATAATTGTATTGGAGCCACTGACAGGCTATTAGGGCAGAGTTAATTAACCAAAGTTAATTAGAAGGCAAAGCACAAGAGCCCTAGGGACAATAAACCCAGTCTGCACCCCCAGAGTTGATTTGGCAAATGTGAGTCCTTGATCACTTTCCGGTACAACACACATGCGCACGCACACACTCACACGCACACGCACACGCACGCGCACACGCACATTCAGGTGCCCAGCTCACCCCCATCGACATCGGTGGCTCGGTCTCGTTGCCTCTGTGGCCGATGCCGTCCTCTCCTGTAGGAGTGGGGCAGCTTCTTCAGGGTCCCCGGACCACTTCAGTGGCCCAAAGGGCTGTGGCTCAATTTCCCCCAGAAACAACTGGAGCTAGGAGGGTGGGACGGCTGGCTGTGGGGAGTTTGGGCAAGGCACACGAAGGGCTACTTTGGGGCCTCTGCCTCGGCAAAGGGACCCAGGATGGGTGGGTAAGGAGGGGGCGAGACCCAGCCAGCACCTGGAACGGCAGACATAAATTCCAAGCAGCAGAGCTATGCCAAGCAGCACCCCGAAGATGACAGCCACAATCTCTCCTCCAGTGAGGCTCCTGGAAGCTGCAGAGTGGGGGTCAGGAAGCTTAGTGACTCACAGCCCATAGGGTTGATGGGAGTTAAGTCAGGTTTCTGGGTTCACCCAGGGGCAGGTCTCTCAGCGGGTGTTAGCTGCATGTGTGTCTTCCATGCCAGGGTGAGGGGTGTGTGTGTGCATGCACATGTGTGTACCCGGGTGTAGAGAAGAGGAACCTGTGTGTGTGTGTGTGTGTGTGTCTGTGTCCCCACACCGGAGCAGGAGTTGAAGTGCTTCTGTGGGGCAAGTGTTTGGCAGAACAGGGAGAAACCCACCTGGTGGGGGACTCGTCCGAAACTCATGGTCAGGGGAGAAAGGGCCAGGGCCCAGTGAGGTCCACGTGCGCACTCTGACAGTGTAGCTGGTGTCCGGCTGCAGTTCTGTCAGCAAGACCCTGGGCTCGAGAACTATGTGGCGCGATTCCTTACCCTGTGGGAAGCATTTGTGGTAGCTGGGCTGTGCCAAGCCTGGTCTGGTGGAGGTGATGGACAGGGGGAGGAGCACATGGAGCCAGGCTGGGTATCATGGCAAGGACAGGGCTCTTGGCAGACTTTTGCGGTGGGTGCCCACCCTCTGCACCCCAGGCCCACGGATACAGAGGATGCCCCCGTGGCCTCCTGACCTGGTGCAGCACACACAGCTCGTAGCTCAGATTGCCTCCTGGGCTGCGGGGTCGGAATGCTGCCCAGGCCAGCTCCAGCTGCCTCGGTTCTTTCTTTACCAGCTTCAGAGACAAGCCCGACAGCGACTCTGGGAGTCCACAGGGACAGAGAGGGACATGTTGAAAGCAAAGAGGGAGTAACTTAAGGAGCGTTTCAACCGCTTTCTGCCCATCTCTGGCTCCTGCGTTCTCGGGCCCACTGCTTGGACCCGGCGCCTACCTGCATGGCCCATGTTGATGCTGAGGGAGGCACTGGCTGGACCGGAAGTGCTCAACCCGGACACTCCGTTTTGGGATTTGACGGTGAAGGTGTAGTTGGCATAGAGCTCCAGGCCTCCGACCTTCACCACAGGTGCGGTGAGCTCCTTGGCCCCTGGGGAGAAGTGCACCCCCACTCCACAGGGCTGGCAGGGTCCCCCATCTTGTGCTGTGCCCCGACACTGCGAACACTCCACACTGTATCGGATATCATGGCGTCCCCCCATATCAGCAGGGGGTTCCCAACGCAGGGACAGCTGAGTCCCCGACATGGAGAAGCTCAGGTTGTGGGGAGCTGATGGGGGTCCTGGAGGAGAAGAAGAGCCATCAGTAGGTGCCAGCTTCCCCCTCATCCAAGCTGCTGAGCCCCTTACTCCCCTCAACTGAGCGCCCTAGTTTCCGCAGTCCCTCGAAGGCTTTGATGGGAGAGTTGACCTCTGCCAAAGAGAAAGCCGCATGTGAACACATTCCTGCATTCTCTAAGGAGAGTGGGGGCCAGGACCACAGCTACAAGGAATCGTCCGACACCCTGGGCAGTAGCCAGGATCTGATAAGTTCTAAAACTCTGACCTTAGTGAGGGCTCCTCCCAGACCCGCAGGACCTGTCCCTTGGACTCACGCGTGCACGCCTCCTGGTGGCCCTCCCCTGGGGCTCGGTAGTGGTCGCTTTCACAGGTGCAGATGGTGGCTCCTTCAACATCAGCTCTGCTGTGGTGAGGACACTTGAGACAACGGGGTACGCCCAGATCTCTGCGGTAGGAGCCCTGAGGGCAGGCTGGAGAGAGAATGGAGCCCAGTCATGCCTCCAACTCCATTACCCCTCCCTTCCTCTCTCCCAACCCTCACACCCAGACCACCACACAGGTGTTCCCCGGCTCCTGCGCGGTGCAGAGCCTGCGCATGCGCAGGAGCGCTGGCGTCCTTCTGGGCTTGGCTTCCAGGAGGCCCTCCTGAGTGGTCCTGGGAGAGTCTCCGGGTCTCCCTCCTTACCTGTGCATCCCACTCCGCTGCTGGCTTCCTCATATCCAGGCTCGCAGAGGCACTGGCCCACTGGCACCAGCCACTGGCCCTCAGGGCTACAGTGCATGCGGGGTGTACCCGAGGGTCCGGCGACAACCTGCGCATGTGGCAGGCAAGTCCCAGCCACTTCGACCAGACTGCTGGGGCCAGGAAGGGTGTCAGGGAACTGGGCCAAGCCATGCACAGTCTCGGGACAGCGCTGGTAGAACACTCGCACGGACACCAGGGCTACACAGGCACCGGGGTTGTGGAAGGCGAGATAGAGGCCACGCTTGCTCAGGAGGCCCAAGGAGCAGCGCTCCACGTTGAGTTTCACCGCGCCCGACGCGAGGTCCCGGATGGTGAAGCTCTGGTCTGCAGCCACCGTGGTCACCTGGGAGGAAAGCGGGGAGGAAAGGGGGCGATGGAAAATCATCCGCACACAGGCAACATACGGACTCAACACCCCTAACCCCAAAATCCGAACTGAAATGCTCCCAAATCTGAAAACTCAGGGCCTGATGCCTCAAAAGGAAAACTCCGCACCTGACCTCGCGAGACTGGTCATCGTAAAAATACAGGTGCGCCGCAACATTGTGTAAACAAAACAAAACAGAACACATTGTGTAAAACTACCTTCCAGCTATGTGTATAAGGTGTATGTGTAATACAAGTTAAGTTTCATGTTTAGAATTGAATCCAACGCTCCAAACATCTCATTCTGCAGAAGAGGATGTTCCAAAGTCTAAAAACAAATCAGAAACACTTGTGATCACAAGTTTTTGGATAAGGGATACCTAACCTGTGCAATTTAGACAGCCATGATTGTAGGGCTTATGATGTGTAAAGGACCAGGTGGAGCTTTTTGTATGTGTTACTTTAACCCACCCAATACTCCTGTGAGGTAGCCCACTGTATAATCTCTATGCAGGGAGGAGAAAAGTAAGGATGGGAGAAACTAGAGATTTCATATAAGATCACACAGCTAGGATGTGATGGAACTAGGGCTGGAATCCAGGAAGTGGGACTTTATAATCCATAAAATCGTGATTGGGAGGCGCTCCTAACCCTGCCACAAGGTGATCAGTTATAGAGTGTGTCATAATTAATTTATTACTAATAATAAACTTTACAACAATTGCTCTTTGGAGAGAAATGAGAGCACAGTCCCCAGTAATAGACTCCTTACTGTTTTGCATTTCTGTAGGATTTCTGAGTAAGCAAGAAAGGGATAATATTAGCGGCTGCTGGCAGGGAACTGCCCTACTGTAGAGCTCTAGTTGCAAAGCCATGGAGTGTGGTGCAGACAAATACCAGGCCAAGGTGGCCGGCAGAACAGGCTAAATGCATCTGTATCACACTGCCCTCCTCTACCATGGCACCTGGCCATCTCAGAGCATGCAAGAAAGAGCCTCTGGGGCCGAGGAGGCCGGACCCAGGATGGATCTCGTTATTGTTTTGATGAGGAATCCGAAGCTCGGGGCTCAGATCCAGCCTTTCTGGTTTCACTCCCACATTCTTTCCATTATTCTACACCTGCACTTCCTTCCTGTCTCTGCTTCCCTTTTTATTTTCTTAACTGAGCAGGGTCATGGTGAGGAGCCAGGTAGCAATTGGTGTCAGTACTGTGATGACCCTGGGTGTCAGCAGCACCTTGATTTTTTGTATTTTAGGGAAGGGTCAACAGGGTGTTTAAGGGTCTCACTCCTAGATCGGACTTGTAATGATCCACCTGTTTACTGCTACCCAAGAGCTGGGATTCCAGACACATGCCACCATGTCCAGTCTCAATTGCTGTCTCCGCATGCCCCAGGGGCAGGGCCTGTGATCAAACCCCTAGTCCCTGCGCCTGCTTGGAGGCACTTTAATCCACTGAGCTAGCTGGCCAGCCCTCAGCAGCACCTTTTGGAACAGGGGTCGCCGCAGCTGGATGCCCACATCCTGGTTGCTCTCCATGTACAGGAGGTTGAACGTCTCCTTGCAGCCCAGAGGCCTGGCTCCCCCAGGGAAGCTCTTGCAGTCGCGCACGGTGAACTGCAGTTCTACATGGACGCGTGAGGGCTCGTCTCCCCGGTAGATCCAGTTGGAGCGAAGCCAGTGGTCTGTGTCTCCATTTTCCTGCAGTGGGCAGTCCTGGTACATGTATAGGGGTGTCTCATTCAGCATCTGTTGCACCTCGCTCCACTGGGAAAGATAAGCAGCATCAGGGACCAGAGCTGATAAAGAGGACCTGCGCAACCTGACCCTTCAGCCCCAGGATTGCAGGTGAAGCGGTTCAGGTTGCAGGTTTACTTGGCCATAGGATGGGCAGAAAAACAACCCCTTAACCTAGTTAGCCCTGGCCTCTGCAGTTCATCTACTCCAACTCCAAGAGTACAAGTGCCAGTTTTCACCCATTCATCAGCGGAAGCGTCAGGTGCCCCAGAGGCAAAGCTCATTCACAAAACTCTTCTGTCTCTTTGGATCCAACTCGGGACCTTGCGCTTGCCAGGCAGGAGCTTATGCCGCTGTGCCATCTCCCTAGCTCTTCGGTCTCTTTGTGCAAAGAGGTGGAGCCTTACTTTTTCAGGGCAACAGATCAGGCACCAAACTCCACTGCAGGGTATCCTTACCTTCTCCAATATTTCCTTCCAGCCGATAGGAAAATCAACTGGAAGAGCTGGCTGACCTCCCAGGCACTATTGGGTCTGCCCTCCTTAACTTCTTTTACATTAAAAGAATTTGAAGACCTAGTAAAAAAAGCGCTAGGATAGCAGGCACTGCAGGCCACTCACCGTTCTAAGCACTTTTCTGGAGAAAGTAAGGTGAGCAACCTGCCCAGTGGCTGTGGCCTGCTCAGCTGTGGGGAGCAGACCGTGGAGCCAGGAGTCTTAGGCTCCAGAGTTTCTGCTCTTAATCATTATGCTTCTGTGTGCTAATTATACAGCAAAGACATGAAGGTGTACACAGCATAAAAAGGGCAAGCTCCACCATCCTTCCATGCTATCCCCGGAGGCAGCCATTCATTCCTAGCTCCTCAGAGTTAAACTCTGTAAATTGTTTCTAAGGTCTCCATGGAAATGTATGAGTTCTTCTGCACTGTCCCCCCCACCCCCAACATAAATGAAATCTTCCCAGTGCTATTCTGTAGGCTACTTTATATTTTAGCAAATAATGTCTTTCACAACAATGCTTTCCACAGTGATTTGTAATTCTGGTATCACCTCTATTCAAATATCACGTATGTGGGGACATTTTTGCACTTTCTGTTCTGTCCCATGGGCCTGAGGATTGTCAACAGCACATATTTCAGCTATTGGTGATGTTCTGATATCTGCTGGTAGCAAGTGCCTACCATTTCTTCTCAAAAAACATTTACATTCCTCAAGGTTTTTCTTCCCCCCACATGAACTGAAGAAAACAGCTGTCAAATTTTACAAAATACCCCATTAATATTTTGGAGGCCACCCCTATGACCCCAAAGGACCTGTGGCCCTGAAACAGAGTTCATTCTCTGAGGGCTTCTGCTTCTCTATAGAGACTGAACATCCTTGCTTACCCTCAGCTTGGCATACAGGCACTTAAAAAGCACCATGAATGAAACCTTTGGGTTATGGAGTGGGACAGAAATACACCCTGCTGTGAGGCACGAATTTCTGCATTATGTTTGCAAAGTTCAAAGAGGGGGCAACAGGCATCAAAGCTGTCACGAAAAACACCGGAGACCTCACCTGAGAGGAAGCCGGATTGGGTAAAAGGAGGCCTGGTGGGGGGGCAGGTGGACAGGGTGGTAGGTGGGTGGGTGGTCAGTCTGCAGCTCAGCGGCCAAATTGCCAAGGCTGCAGCTGGAGCTACAGAAGCAGATGTTCCCAGCTGCGACTGCTTCTCCGGGTGCCAGCAGCAACAGATGGTGGGGACCAGGCAGCCAGGAGTGACATTCAGAATCTTTCACTCCCCACTCTGGGACTGCTGGCTGGTACCGGGTACATCCTGGCCAGCTTGACTTTGACTCTGTGTGTGTGTGTGTGTGTGTGTGTGTGTGTGTGTGTGTGTGTGTGTGTTTTGGGAATAAGTGGAAGGGACAAGCAGGGTAGCGAGTGCTGGGGGATTTTTTGCCCTCAGACTGCAAGGCTATTTTGTCAGCAAGATTGAGAAAGAGTTGTTCCTTTTTGTCTGGTCCAAGTAAGGAAGAGCTATGTGGGTGCAGTGGCTGGGCTTGTGGGAGCCAGAAGATGCAACTGCAGCCATTGTTGTTGTTGTTATGTGTATGTGAGATGAAGTGCCTCCAATGAGATGGGGTGTCTATTAGGGCTGGCCTAGTCTAAGCTTTTCTAAACAGTCCCTTCTGGAGGATATGTTAGGGTTTGGTCTATTAACTTTAATTACAGGCCGCTCTGGGACATCTGAGAACGAAGCCAAGACCCTCAGATCCAGAGAGGAGGAAAGCAAGTAACTCAGACCCCAGAAGGGCTGGGATAAGAAGCCCAAGGGATGATGGGAAAGAAGCACCCAGGGAATAGGGTCAGGGACCCCTGAGTCTGCCCACCAGGGCGGCTCTACTGAGTGGTGCAAGGGTGTTCTCTGGACTTCGAGTCCAAATATGCTCTCTGGACCCACCCACAACTGACCTCTGCTCTCTAGGCCTGAGGGAAGCTGGGGGAGAGAGGGGAGACCAAGCAGCCTCTTCACCCTCTGAGGACGGCTGTACAGCCTCTCAAGGAGCCTACCTGGGAGGTGTGACGCGGTGCCAAGGGCCCGGACACCCTCAGGGGAGCAGCTTTTAATGTTTGCAGAACTGGATGAAAGCTTGGGCTCTGCTCTCCAGCAAGAAGTGCCCACGGATGATTTAGGGCTCACTTTTACGGGGTTTCCTGGCCCCTGAAACCTACCCACGGGACTCCACTGAGATGAAAGGCGCTGAGGCCCGGGATGTTTCTGCTCCTTCTATCCCTCCCCAAGCCAGGCCTGGCTCTTTCTCTCTCCCAGCAGGGTCATTCTCCCCTGACCCCACCCCCAGGAGTATTTCTGAGGAGCAGAGGAGGTTCAGGCATCCCCCGTGGGGTGAAGTCTGACCCCCCCAAATCCCATTCAGGAGACACTGACTCAGCCTTCCTTCCCCTTCCAGGAGGAGACTCTTCCAGTTTTTCCTGCTCTTTTCTGTTCCTCCACCCACCTCTCTGCCCCGGTTCCCACTGGCCTTCATCCTTGAGCCTCCCCAGATCCTTCCTCCCCACACTCACCCCATCCTCTGGAGGGTCCAGCAGCCAGCCCAGCTCTCCTTGGGCCGTGCTTGTGTCCATCATCGTGACTGAGGGAGGAGAGGAAAGGAGCCTGCCTGTCACCTCTGGGGGAGGAGGTATCCATGCAACCCACATTCCTCAGGCTGGGGCCCCAGCCTCTGCTTCCACATCCTCTTCCTAACATCTGGGATGTGGGAGGCTTCGGGGAGCAGGAGGGCAGCAAGGAGCGCGCAGCTCTAGGGATTTCAGGGTCTGTAGAGGTCGGGGAGCTGGGCAGAGTGCGGCAACCATTGATCAAAGTCATGGGTCCAACAGCCCCGGGAGCAACGTCCCCGCTCAGACCCAGGGAAGTCGGCAGGTGCAGTGTCACCCTATCTCCTGCAGAGCTGCAGTGGGGGGCTGGTGGTAGAGGTCGGGGTCTTCCGGTCCTTGGCAGGACCCTGGAAGGAGCAGAGCTTGACTTCCACTGTCTAAGGCCCGTGGATGGGAGGTACAAGGCCCAGCTACGAATTGGGGAAGGAAGGGACGCAGGGTTTGGGGAAGTGGGTGGGTGGGTGGACGGACTCTGGGAGCCTGTGGGTGCAAGGTTTGATGCCCTACATATGAGAAGCCTTGTACCTAGAGTCCTAACCCTTCCACTCAATGGCAGGTCACCTTGTCGCCTGGCCTAGGCTGGCAGAAAGTGGCTTCTCCGTCGCCTGGGGATGAAGGGCCCCGGGGGCCGGGGATGGGTGGGGTGTGTGCAGCTCCCCAGCACGGTGAACGGGCACTCCTAACCCTGAGCAAAACCTGCTGGCCAGCAGGGACGGGGTGACTGACCCGCGAGAGCAGCAGCGTGGGGTTAAAGAGCAAAGATCGACCTGGTCGGTCAGGGAGCGGAAAGACGGCCGCGAGGCACGGGGCCTGCCCGGGTGCACGGCTCCCAGAGGGGGGCGGGGGGTGCGGAGGGGGGGCTGGGGTCCGTACCTTCCTCGGCGCGGGTCCCCGGGCTCAGGGGGGTGCAGAGCAGCAGCAGCAGCGGCAGCCCGAGCCCCCGGGCCCAGCGCCGCTCCATGGCGCCGGCCGGGACCTGGGACCTGGGTCCCGACGCCTGGGCCGGGTCGCGAGGCAGGGAAGGAGCGGGGCGGCAGGGGGGCGGGGCCGGAGCTGGGGGCGGAGCCTCGGCCTCACCTGGTGCACCTTCTTAAAGGGACAGGAGGGCACGAAGAAAACTGGTCCGACAGGTACCAAACTTGAAAACCTGGAGGCGCCCCGATGGAATGAGACTGCAGGCGCCGCCTGGTGGGTGGGACCGGGCATCGTCTCACCTTTGTCAACTGGGATCTTAAACCCAATCCTGACTCGATCCGCCCCGGTCCTACCCCTGCAGTCCTCCCTCCGTGTTGGTGTAGACCTTGCACGTGTGGCAGATACCAAGTAACGCAGCGGTGAGAGGTTCCTGGCTGGGCACAGTGCAAGCGGATGCAGCCCTTAGCAGTAGAGCAGCTGGGGGCAGTGGGAAGGTGGGAGGAGGGCGAGACCTGCCGGCGGGGTGCACCAGGGGAGTCTAGGCAGAAGCCTGCCTGAGCCGGTCCTCAGGCCGACGTTGGCAGAGGCGTCAAAGAGCAAGGGCCTGCGGGCAGGGCGCCCGGAGGAGCGCTGGGGAGTGGCGAGGAAACCAGTTTGATTGCCGGCCCGGCCCGGAGCAGTCCGGGAGCCAGGGCAGGAACACAGGTGCGGGCCAGCGCAGGGAAGGTCTAGGTAAACACGCGAGGGCGTTTGCACCGCGCAGTGCCGCTGATGTGGGGATCTGGGGACCGTTCCAGGCCCAGGTGGCTGGGAAGGAAGGTGCTGGCGACTCCCCAGCCCTGTCTGGTGCTGTCTGCTGGGGCCCTTCTGTCTTCTCGCAGACCGCCTTACTCGTAGACCACGTGACAAATGTTGGTTTAGTCTGTGCCCTACACACCTTGAGCTCTCGGAGTGCCTCCTAGAATAGTGAACAGAAAGATACTAAGCGGCGTAGAACTCTCGCTCCCTCTCACAACTCGTCAGTGTCCGCCCCCATCCTGGTTAATCTCCACACATTCTGTGGCTGCCTTCAGGACCCCCTAAGGCACACTGTTATGTGTTTTCTCTCCCCTGCTCTCTAGCCTCTGCACAGAGTTTTAGACCCTGTGTGCAGAAGGTGCATGTGTTACCAGGGGCCTCTGTTCTGATGTTAAGGGATTTAGAAGGGAGGAAGGGGAGGAGGAGGAGGGAGAGGAGAGGGGAGAAAGAGATGGGGGACGGCGAGGAGGAGGAGACTCGCTTGCTTTCTGGGGTCAGAGCTGTGTGATTTCAGTGGTGAGAAATGGGCGAAGGGTGCAGAGCCAGAGGAAAAGGGTGGGGGGTGGAGCAAGGGTTGGACAGTCGCCGCTAGGAAATAATCCAGACTGTGGTGAGGTAATGCATGGGCCTCTTGCTGCGGTTTGTTAAAGTTAGAAGACCCTGGGGACCCCAGAGGTGGCGCGCGGGGGTGTGTGTATGTGTGTGTGGGGGGGTGCCCCATGCTGTGGGAGGGGAAGGCTGCAGCCC
>PVKN010020165.1:0-16050 GCA_004027915.1 Capromys pilorides
TATTTTATAGATATTTATCTCACATCCTTTCCTTAACATTTCAGCAACAGAACATTGCATCTGAAGAACATATAATTTTGCAACAGGAAAGTAAGAAGAAATTGCTTCGCCTATGGGATAAAATGAAAGTAAATATATAGTACACCTTACCAATTTGGTAAATGGACTAATGCTCAACAACCAGAAACAACCAGTTATTGAACTATGACAGGTTTATGGGGCTTGACAGCTAAATAAAGCACCCAGGACACTCTGTGCAAAGTGTCACAAGTTGGCCCGCATCGGACAGCCTGTCCTGTTTCTGTCAGAGGCCACCTCCAGCCACTGGTGGCCGCTGTTGGCCAGGCCTTCAGGAACAATGAAGCTCACCTAATACCGGACTACACATCCCAACAAAATCCCCATACTCCTCAGTTTTGCTGCTGTCCAGGTCTCCGGGCCTCAGAGGACAGCATGACACAGACAGGCCACTGTCTACTTCTACAGGGACTTAAAGAAGCGCTGGGAGCCTGCAGGGCCCGTTCTCCTGTCCTCCTGACCACTAGTGTTTGTGTGAGACAGGGAACTCAGCACTGTGGACAGAGGGAAACAGGCAAAGCCAATTCCCACCAAAGCAGCCACGAGGACCACATTTGGTTCTACGTGGCAAAAATGGCCCATTAGACACAGATGTCGGCACCAGGGCAGTTCTTTTCCTTCCTCTCTCCCGTGCCCTTTGCTCATTTTGCCATCACATCCCCTTTTGAATGGACTCCTTTCTGGGGGATCCTGGGAAATGGGGCTGAAAGATTCATTCCTTGCTGATCAGCACTGGTCAGCTCCAATAATGAAACACGCTGGTGACTCATCGCTGGCCAGTGGTGTGTTGTCACTCTTCTGTCTAGAAACACTGCCGCAACTGCAGGCTTCTGTTATGGTTTGTATCTGGATGTTCCTGAAAGCCTCATGCAGTCATGCACGGGTCAGGCTTCTAGGGTTTGCAATTGATTCATGATCCATGGCCAGGTGTGAGTACCATGCCTTCCCCAGGCAGGCAGCCTGCACAGAATGTGAGGAGGGAGAGAGGCTGGCTTTCTGCCACTGCTTCTATCTTTGCTCCTGCTGCTTTTGCTGTTTTCTACCACCACGCACTGTTCCCCTCTGCCATGTAACATTCTGCTTTGGAACCAGCAGAGTATGGACTGAAACCTCTGCAGATGGTGACCTAAATAAACATTTTCTTCCTAATTTTGAGCATTGGGTATTTGTCTCAGCAATGAGAGATAAGTAACCAAGATAGGTTTTGGTACCAGGAGAGTACCAGGGTCATTGCTGGGACTATACCTGACCATCTGGTTCAAGAACCTTTGGGGATGGCTTGTGAGAGCAGTTAGCAAAGGCTTGAAGATTGTCACCTGAAAGAGTATAGCTGGAGCACCTCAGGATGTTCTGTGAAGGAGATTCCAGCCAGCACTCAGAAGACCAGAGTACTCATAGGAATCCTGCCTATAAAGACTGGGCTTGGGAAGTTTCTGCTGGGAAGGACTGCACTGGCTGCTGGACTCCAGAGGATGTGTGTTATAGCTTGGCAGAAAGTTTGTCTGCATTTTGCTCATATCTAGACATTTTGCCCCAGACTGCAATTAAAGGTGGATGACTAATCCAGCAGGAGACATTTCAAAGCAGTCTAATGTTGGGGCAGTGGCATGGCTACTGTCAGGAGCTTTTAGCCTAATATATATGTTGATAATCAAGAGCAAAACACCCAGCAGAATGACTTAAAACACAGTGAGTTTGGCCAGGAAAAAGCTCTAATACAGCTGTGGACTACAAAGAAAGAGCTGAGGAGATCTCCACTGCTGAGAAGGAGCAGGAGAACAGAAGAGGTGGCCTGAGCATGTCACGGGAAGTAGCAGGCCTCCACCCTTCACAGCCTCCAGAGTGCAGAAGTCAAAAATTTTGCTTTGAGGAGAAAGTTGCAGAGAGCCAAGTTCCAGAATGGCAGCAGCATAGAGAACCTGTTCCTCAGAATTGCATTCAGAGTGGTCAGCAATCCAGACAGGACCTTGGCATCATCCTTGTAGTGCTGGTTTTAGGTGCATGCAGAATGCAAGAGTTCCAAGTTTAAAAAGATATCTATTTGAGAAGGAGGCCTGGGAGGCCAGGCAGTGTGCTCCTGAGACAGCAATTGTGGAGTTATAAGTGTGATGTCAAAGGTAAAGTGGAGAACTGAGAAGTTTGGAAAAACCAGGAATGCAACTCATCTAAGGAAAGCTGCAAAGACTGAGCAGAGTGGGCCTAGGAAAGAAGCCCTGGGAGCGACAGCTACCAGAATTGCCACATGGGCAGGGCCACGCAAGCCATTTGGAGCTCACAAGTTACCACAGCTTGTTTTGGATGTTCCACATGGAATGACAGGACTTAATTTTCACCCTTCTGGAGTTTGGACTTGCTTTGGTCCCGAGGTATCCCCTAGTTTGTGCCTTTTGGAATGTTAATGTTTATTTCATACTGCTCAACGTTGGAAGTGTTTAACTTATCATTTGTACAGTGGCTCACAGCTAAGAGTTTGCCTTACAACTTGGAGAAGACCAGAATTTTCAGCAATGCTGAAACTGTGAGGAGTTTGGCAATTCTTAGAGATGGACTAAACTGGTGTCTCCATAAAGGGATGCGTTTAAGTCTTTGGGTGGCCAGGGACTTAATGTTATAGTTTGTGTCTAGATGTACCTCCAAAGCATCATGCAGTCATGGGGTAGGCTTTTAGAGTTTGTGATTAACTCAGTGTCCAGTGCCAGGATGAGAGATGTGAGCACTACACCCACTCTAGGCGGGCAGCCTGCACACAATATAAGGGAGGGAAAGAGGATGGCTCTCTCTGATCCTCCTTTTTTGCTCTTCCTGCTTTTGCTGCTTTTTGGTGTCATGAACTGCTGTCCTCTGCCATGTGCCACTCTGCACTGGAGCCATTTGAGTGTAGACTGAAACTTCCACAAACTGTGAGCTAAACAAACCCTATTTTTCCTTAATTTTGGGCATTGAGTATTTTGTCTCAGCAACACAAGGAAAGTAACCAAGACAGCTTCAGCTTTGGTGTGAAACCCTGAACTTTTATGAATGCCTATCAGCATGCTGGTTTGGGCACATGGCTGTTCAGGTCCTGAGCATTATGTAGTGTATTTACAGGTACAGCATATGGGATAGTTTACTTCACGGAGAACATATCCTTTATTTCAGAAAAAGGAAATCCAGCAGCAGCGCATGCTGTGAGGACAAGGCTTTATCATTACTATGTGGCACATAATCATGTGAAATCTGACAGGACCCAGGGAAGTTAGTCTAAAGTTGTATCAAGGCCATACGTTACCAGAGGCAACCTCTTCCAATGCATAATTTATAAGAGAGCCTCAGCACCTACCTGAGAGACCTAGGTGGAAAAATGAGTTAATCCAGCAGAAACAGAGCCACGGAAGATTAGCTAGCATTTAGCCAAGGCTGCAGGGGCCAGGCGTCTTAGGAGCTTCCAGCTGTTCCTCACAGACAGCAGCCAGGTGACCCAAGAGCCCACATACGCCTGTAATTTATAATGAATCTCTCCGCAGTTTTCATTTTGAATATCTTGGCATGGAAAAGCCTGCTTGGTTATAATATCCCCCCACCCATTTAGTGCCCCAACATTAAGAATCCACATAAATATGGAGATGGGGAACAGACAAAGAATGAAAAGAGAAATAATAGGAATAAAACAAAACAATGAGAAAGAATAGAAGAGCGTAATTAAGTAATGGATAAAAAGGAATCAAGCGGGAACCAGGGCCCATGGGCACCGGCACAGGTGTGACCAAAGGCACTGTCCTGGAGCCTATGGGGGCACGACCCTCAATGGAGCAAAAGCAGGAAGGGGAGCAGGCGCACGCATGGTAGTCGCACATTCACTCTCCCTTATGTGTCGCCATCACTCGAGGGTCCGTCCTTGCCAGCATTCCATTCCCTCTCTCTAAGCAGCTCCAAGTGACTTCATCCAAACCCAGAGCTTCAGCTCTGGATATACAGGCTTTAGAAATGCCACTGCCCCGGCCACGCAGGCTCAGCCAGGGGTCGGGAACAGCTCCACTTCCTGGGTGCCTGAGCTCAGCTTGTGCAGGACCGGAACCCTCTGTCTCCACCCAGCACTATGCCTGGTTCCTGCTCTGCTTTGGTGGTCAGCGAGGACTCTACCCCTCCAAGCCAAAGCAAGGTCCCACGCTGTGGCCAGGTGCCTGCTGAATTGTCCCTCCTAGAGAGTTCACGAGCTGCCCCTCTGCTGAATTTCTCCTTCTATCCACACTTGTTTCCCTCCCTCCTTGCCCCACTTTTCAAGAATGACATCGTACCACTCCTGCAGAAAGACCGTCATCAGACGTGGGGACGCAGCCAACCTCCCTCTGCGCCCAGACATGACGCCCACGGCTGACCTCCGGCTGCACCACCTACCCCACCTCTTCCCTCTCTCCGAGCCCTCATTCCACTCCCAACTCCAATTATTCTTAAGTTCCAGAGAACAGCAACAAGAACCATGCATTCATTGCCTCTGAGAAAAACTATCACCTCTCATCATCTGCATTTAGGTTGGTCATTTTTCCATGAATTGAAGATTTTGATTCAGTCTGGTTTCACTTATTTCCCCAAAGACACTGGATATTTTCCAGGTACAGAAGGTCAGAACTGTGTATTGCTGTCACATCTATGTATTTCATTGCCAAGGTCACGCTGTGGCAGGGCAGGCATGTTACTACCCTCAGTACTCTGCGGCTTGTGGCATACGGCAGTGGTGCCCTGCCTTCTCTAATGACTCTGCTCCCAAATCTCTCTTTTTCATGGGAGGTTGAGCTCATTAACCCAATGCCTCGCATGGTGCCTGCCCCCAACATGGGCTCAATACATTCTGTTAGCACCATTAGCTTCAATATAATAGGAAAGGCTTCTCATGTTCTCAAGAACATCAAATACGGTGCCAGGTGAGTACTGGACACTAGAGATTTCCTGCTGGGTAAGTTGACTTTTAAGGCTTCTGGAGCTCCACATAACCCTGTTTGGGAAGACACATCACTCTTACATCATTCTGGCAGGACGCTGTTTTCACATTCCTATAAAACCACAGCCATTTACTCTGTATTTCTTCCCATTACCTTGAATACCACTTGACAAAAAATATTAATAATGACAGAGTTTCGGATAGGCCTCACTCCATGCCAGCTCGGTAACTGATGCCACTGTATACGTGAAGCAATGTGGCAGGCAGTGGGCATAAGTATGTGTGGGCGACGCCCGGATGCTCACCGTTTCTTCATTACCAGCACGATTCCGAGGAAGAGAATGACAAACAGCAAGATGCCGGCGATGACTCCTGCAATTTTAACAGTGTGGTCTGTTTGCTTCTCAGGTTCTGGGACAGGTTTTGGAGTGGCGGCCCCTGAAGAGGAAAGAAAACACAAAGGGACAGAGAGAAGGTGAGTGAATAAAGACGTTACATTCTTTTACACTTTTGCTACAGTGAACAGAGTAATAAGACTTATCAGAGCCAACAGACAGATGAGCTTTGATTTTTTAAAGCAGCTCTCATGCACGCTGAAAGGACTTTAATTGTTCACGTTGTTCTCCAGTAGTTTACTGAACCTCAGCACACCCACATCTGACCCTTTCGCAGGAGACTCTTCTCAAATACAGCTTTTAAATATTTCTATTATCTCTCTTAGCTCCTGTTCTTTCTTCCATTTAAAAACTTGCTAGCAACACAATAGCTATTCCTAAGCCTTTATCCAAATTTGATTTGCTGGAACATTTTCCTCAATTATTTTTCATAAATGAAGCAATAATTCCACAGCATATTAGCCCAAACACCTGGAAAAGTGAGATAAGCTCATTTGCCATGTATTTTACCGGCAATTTTTTTTTTTAACAACACAATAGAGGTTTTTCCCCTTGCCTTTAGAAATCAAAATCTAGGTCACATCTGGTAGGCAAAAGACTCCTTCTGAGCAATTTATTCACAAAGTGGGAAGCAGCTGGTGCTCACACCACTGGTGCCCACATTTAATATCTGTTTAAATGAGGTAACCTGGGCTTCACGCGGTGGCCACATCCCTGCTCCCACGCCTGCTTGTCCCTGACACCTCGCAGCCCTGCCTGTGGTATATGTAATGGGATGGAATGTCAGCTCTAGGTCTGAGGATGCATCCATTTTTTACGATAAACAAGCCCAGGATGAAAACTACTAGGGCTGCAGCCTTCGGCCCTCTAAACAGAATCCATTTTTAAAGGCTTCTCCCTTTCTCAACAGGATGTGATGGCTTTGGTCTCCTGAGTCCCCAGTCACCCTGCTGGAGTACCCAGAAAACATTCACATCCAAATGTCCACCTTAGAATTTCCCGTGTGCTTTTCCTGGTAAAAACATCAGTCCAACCGAACGTTCAGGCCAGCTCTGCCTTCCACTGGGCTCGTTGCATACCCAACATGAGCTGGTACCGAGAAGTGGAGACAGTCAGGCTGCCACCTGCCCTTCGCCTTGGCTTCTACCACGGCTGCGCATGCCAAGAGAAGGGACAGTCACACCACCACCGGCACTTACATGCGGGTGAGCTTCTTGAGGGAAAACCATGCTGAATATTCGTATTTCTTTAGATTTTTTTTCCTTGTGCAGGGTCTCACTATGCAGCTCGGACTCCTAGTGATTCTCCTATTTTCAGCCTCCCTGGCACTGGGATTGAGGGTACGTGCCACTATGCCCAGACTTGATCCCTGGCTCAGTGCGCCCAGGGGTGGGGCCAATGCAGCATCGACTATTTGTATTTCAACAGCAAGTGGACTTCTTGCTACTTAGTTTGTGTATCTCTTAAGCTAGTTATCTATGTAAATATCAAAAGCATTCGCATCACTTATGTTGTGGTAATCACGCCTGAAATAAACCCCCATAAACCTCTGGACCACAGAAGTGGGCAGTCCATGGGAAGGAAACTGCTGTACCTCATTCATTGCTAAGAAAAACTTAAAAATAAAATGCGCACATGAGGAAAAGATGAAGGAAAATTGTTTCAACAAAAAGGACTCCATGCCAATGAAGTGTCCAATTCAGAACCTGGAAAGGTCCAACATCTCCCAGTTTTGATTTTGTGGCCAATTTATGGAACACAGCTTTTAGAAAACAAAATGGATTTCTTCTTCCAAATGTTTACATACTGGAAGCCACTTATCTCCTTCGTTAGACTGTTCCTCAAATCTATTTTCTAAATAGATAAATGACTGAGGCTGCTTTTTGGGTAACAAAACTATGTTAGTTAGGAAAGAAAATGTTTTAAATAACATTTTTAGGTAAAAATTGAAACAAAAAAGGCTACATTCCAAGCCACATACTGTGTACAGTAGGGGCAGAGAAGGTCTTGGGGACAGTGCTGTGCCTGCCCCCACTGCCTAAATTCTTGCCAGGCACCCTGGCCTGGGCTCCCGCAGTCCTGTGTTCCACCTGACCCCTCCTGCCCTTCCCGCGTGGGCATCCGCAGCAGGGCGTCTCTCCTCCCGCCTCCATCTCTCCGGACATCCACGCCTACGCACGTGCGCTGTGCTGGGGCTTTGGGCAGGGCGCAGTCTGGCTGGGGGGCAGCTCCGCGTCCTCTGTCCCTTTCTCCGCCTTCATCTCCACCTATGTAATCTGCGGGATAACTTACAACTGCTTGCGAGTTGTTCTCAGAATGCTTTCCCCACTGTCTTTTTTTTTCCCTCCTTCCTCCTCCCCAGCCCCTTTCCCCACTGTCTTGTTTGTTTCTTGCCAGGTTTCTATGGCACAAACTTTCATGCTTCTTTTCCCTTCCCTATAAATTCTAATTCTCCATAGAAAGGCAGTGTTTTCTTCTCCTTGTGCACATTGTTTAAAGAATGTCGCACACAGCGTTTGAACGTTAACAGACTTCGGTGTGTACGCATGAGTGCAGGCACTGGCTGCAGGGCTGGGGCACTTGCCCTGCAGTGACAGGAGCCCTCCTGGTCATGGAGAGGCCGAGGCCACAGTGCTGACATCACCACGCGTGGTCCTCACCTGTGGACACTCGCCGTGAGCTCCCGTGACTTAGTATCCCCATCAAACCCCACTGTTCAAGGTTTATCTGGAGGAGCTTAGGCTATGAGGCTGGCCTAGCGGTGCCAGTCCTGGCTGCAGGGCTGGAATGGCGGCCCTGCCAGCGGCACCATGGGTCATCACCTCCACATGGGATGGACAGTAGGAACATTCAGGTTTCTGGCAGGAGGTGCTGGACAGGCAGAGGGTGGAAGGTGCAGAAGGGAAAGCCGGAGGCTTGGCTGGGGCCATGTGGGTCGAGCTACACACATGCAAAGGACTTCACATTGCAGCTAGACAGGCAGGAGAGGTCCAGACGAGGACACTGCATCGCAGGGATGGCAGGGCTCTCCAATACACGCCTGTAGTGCCAGGCAGGAGAGTCACAAGTTCTAGGCAGCCCGGGCCATTTAGTGATCTGGCGAGAATGAGTCTCAACATTTAAAAAAGAACCAGGAGGTCCCTTAGTAGGAGGGCTCTGGGTCCGATCCCCAATGTAAAAAATAAAGAAGATGAAACAGCTGTGACCTGTACTTAGGAAGGGAACACAAGGGGGAGGGACCAGGCGGAGGGAGTCCAGGGAGCAGCAGGGAGAGGGGGGTAAGGTCGAGGTGATGGTCAGCACAAAGAGGAGGCTCCTTGGGGAGCAGCCGGAGGGGACCCTGGGGGTCCGGAAGTCGCATTAAGTGCGAGAAACTGTGGCATCGCTGATTTCGAACAAGAATGGTTTGGTGAAAGGGGAAAGAGAAGGGGATGAGGAGAGGGCACCCAGGAGGCAAGGGAGGGTGCGTGGGGTTCCAGGACCCTCGGCCGGGACTCATACAGGATGAATGTAGACAAGAGGAGCAAAGGCAGAGGGTACCCATTCTGACCCTAAAGTGGGAGGGAGTGCCCAGGGCCCCCAAATGGGCACTGGTGCCCCCGGACATGCGTGGACTACATGCAGGTAGAAGGCATGATGGCCCTGTTCCCATAGCCTGCATGAAGTCCTCTGGGGCTGTGCCCCTGCGCAGCTGTGCAGAGTGAGGCAGCAGACCAGGCCCTCGTGCTGCAGGAGCCGCCACCCAGGAGCCCGTGAGTGCCAGAGCAGGCACAGCAGCTGCAGGAGGGGCTCAGGGGAGCCCCCCAGGGGGGCAGGCTCCAAGGCGGGGGCGGGCTTGGTGGCCCAGTGCCAGAGCAGCCATGCTCAGTGTAGGGAGCACAGTGGGACACCCAGGCAGAGACCTGGCTCCCTGGACAGGAGGAAGGGCCATGAGGACAACTGAAGGTCAAGGCCCAGGGACCAGAGACCCAAGTGTGAGCTGGGAGCCACTGGGACTACAGCACACAAGGCAGGGGCAGCGTGGGCACAGCTGGAATGGCGACCTCACAGACAGGTGGCACCTGAGCTGAACCCAGCAGCAAGCCCAAACCTACATGCCAAGGCCGGGGGGCAAAGCAAGGCCACAAGCACTCCTGGGGTCCTGGGATAGAATGGCTTCAGGGAAAGGACACAGCACCGTGGCAGAGATGTCCATGGCAGGAGAAAATTAGAAAATAAGCCTGAAAACATCTCAGAATATTGCCTGTCCAAATGTGTCAGACAGCTTTGTCCAAAAAACATGCTAGTCAGGTATGGGGCACACGCTTGTATCCTGGCACTCTGAGAGGCTGAGGCAGCAGGACCTCAGGTGCCAGCTCAGGCTAAGCAACTTGCGGATATCGGGAGGCCCTCGGTAAACTGGAAGGGGCTAGGGACACACCTCCCTGCAAAGAACATATGGGTTCAGCCCTAAGAACCCAAACCAAAAGCCACACCTGAAGGTCACGCCCAGTGTGTAGCAAAGGCAGGTGTGAGGCAGTGTGTCTGTCTTGGGGCTCAGAGAGCTACAGCTCCTCATGGCCTTAGGTTGGCTCCCTTTATTAATATCACAGCTAATCGCAAAGTGTCTCCGAGAGTTTTCAATTAAATTGCCCACCCCTGTTTTCCGTCCTGGGATGCAAAGCCAATCACTTCTCCTAGAATAATCTAGTTTATTGTTTGTAACCTGATTGTGTGCTTGAATCGTAACTCCTTCACTCATTGCCTCTGCGGGGCATGCAGAACACATGCGACTCACATGCGTAATCTTCAGAAACACAGCTTTTTCTATAAAACTGAGATACCGGAGTGTTGGGTATGCTCCCTAAAAATGAATCTACGTCTTTGTTTCTCTTCTAATTTCATGTCAGTTATTGCTCTGATTTATTGCTGCGGCTGATGCCCTGTGGATGAGGCGATCCTTCAAAGGCGTAGCCCTTGCTGTTTGCACCGTCGGAGCCCCGAGCGAACGGCTAGCACTGTTACTGTTCTGATGAAATACATTCTTTTTGCCATTTAAACTTCTCAAATCATGGTCAGGTAATGAAATGAGGAAACAACCTGTCAATACAAAGGCATCAACTATGTGCACCTTTCACTTGAAGTGGGTAATCAATAAAGGGGTGTGATTGGCTGCTTATAAGATTGATGATTTTTTTTCAGGATGACTTAACTAAGAGTAGAAGTTTCCAACAATTGCTTGAAGCCAGGCTCCAAAATCATAAAGTCATAAAACTGCACTCCACTGTCCCGCCAAGCTCTTCCCAGCTTCACACTTCAGGTCACAGTCTGGCTTATGTGTTGCTCTTAATTCTTCCTGTGGGAAAAGATACCGCAACTTCCTGCCCAAGAACTGTGTGCAAAACCCCCATAGAGCTCCGACGACTGCCTGAGGTTTATCACTCACTGTCTTTTATCAAAAATACTGTGAGTGCTTAATAAACCCTATGTGCTTGCTGGAAGTGCTATATTTTTGAGGCTCAAAAACACGTGCAGCAGAGTGTGGCAAACTGTGTGTGGATGTGGAAGCACCCTTAGAACCACACAAAAGTGGCCCTTGGGCACGTAATGTGGGTGGGGTGGTAGGGATTCTACAGCCCTCAGGATCCAATTTAGTAAGCATTCAGCATTTCCTTAATGAAGCACTGTAATATGTAAGGTTTATATCATTGTGGGATTGTGCTCATTCTAGAACAGACTCTTCCGGTACAAGGAGCAGAAGAATCTCATGTTGGGAAGCCCAAGAAACATGCGTGTGGCCAGAATGGGCATGGCCTGCAGTTATAGGTCTTGGGTCAGACCTAGGAAGCCACAGTACCTGTGAGCCCTGAGGACCTTCTGGCCCACAGTGTGCAACCAACCCAGCTGTGCAGGGGCTGCTCCCATGCCTGTGGTTCTGTGGTCTGGTATACATGGACTATGGCAAAAAGGAGGAAAAAGTTAATAGTGCTATTATTTTTAAACACCTCTTTATCATCTTTCTTTGTCATCTGGCCCATTTCTACCCCCATACCACTTGAAGAACCCCTTTCATGAAGTTAAGAGGCAGACCTGGTAGGATGAAGCTTTCACTCAGGGTTAGATTCAGGATGCAGCAACTGGATGACACTCATAATTGTAAAGTACACTGAGCGATTGTCCAAGTGCTGCTGACTTAGGAGGGGAGAGGGGCAACTTTTGAAGACCTGCTGTGTGCTGGGGACCTTGCAGGACGTTAACACAGCAGGAGGTGGCCTCTGCTGCTTTATGAGAGTGGGGCTGGAGATCGACTCGGGTTGCGGGTTGCTCTAAATGGCTGAGACAGGAAGTCCTGGGCACATCCTGCAAGGGCTGGGTCTGACTGTGAAGCCCTACTCTGAAAGCAAAACTGGGGTGAGGACTGCCAGCTCTACAAAGCAAGACTCTAATCTAAAACTGCCTGTGCCAGGCATCAAGAGGAGCACCTAGGAGAAGCCCGGAAAGTACCAGTGCTGTAGGAAAGGAAGCGCCTGGAATAAAAGTAGGGCAGGTATCTAAGCACTTGACTGGGCCACACACAGGAAAGGAATGTGGCCATGGGCGAGCAGGGTGCAGGGCTGCCCGGAGGAAGGAGCGCTGGTTGGGGTGGAGTTGGCCAGGGAAGCCCAGAAAAGGAGCCCAAGTATTGCATGGGGTAGTAAGGAGAGGCCCCGAGAAGGAGAAGAGGAATTCGGCTCATTTATCTAGCGGGAGAGGCGTCAGACCCGGAGGAGACTTCCAAAGCAAAGACCATGTCTCACCATCTGGGACTCCCAGTGGCCAACCAAGGACTAAGTCCTTGCTGAAAAAACGTCTTAAAACATGAGATACCGGGCTGGAGAGACAGCTCAGCGGCATCAGTGCCTGCCTGACAGCACTGGTCTTGAATTCGATTCCTGGTACCAAAAAAAAAAAAAAAAAGAAAAAAGAGAGAGACATTGTGAAGAGAACCCTGTGGACATGTGATCTGCACCCTGTGTGCGTGCATGGTGCTGGGAAGACCAACCCAGGACCTGCCTGTGCTGCGGGGGAGGGGAGGGCAAGTACTGCAGTGACACCAAAGCCCAGGAAGAGACTGGCGAGTACACGGTCCTGCAGAGCTCAAAGCCTGCGGGAAAGGCCAGGGAGGCTTCTCAGCGTGTGCTTGTCCTGCGCCCTGTGCCCCGGGACAGACACACTTGAGTCTGGCTGTCCAGAAGGGATTGCCAACACCCAGCACAGAAATGACAAAGGGGGTTCACGCTGACTCTGGGCCGAGGGCCAGGCCAGGTCCGGTTCCCGCTCGCCCCTGCTGCATCTCCAACTGCTGGACGTCTGCTGGGCTTGTCTTTCTTCCCTGTTCCCCTCTGCCTTTCCCTTGGATCTGGTTTCCTCCGCTGTAGCATTTGGATCCTCCTGAATGATAGCTCCATCTGGCATGCTTGCATTACAGACCAGAAGCCCACAGCGGAGCTTCCCAGGGCCTCAGGCAATGGCCGCTGCCCTCCTGTGGGCTCTAGCTCCCCTTCTCCGCCAGCTTCCTCACCCTGCTGGTCTCTGTGCCTGCTGCTCCGGCCTGTCCTTCCTGACCACGGAGCACATCCTGCCCTGGCTGCTGCTCTGCAGGGAGCACAGTCCTCCCCGCTGACACCCTCAGCGGCACAGAGCTTCCCCAAGTTCTCTGGTATTGCACTTCCCAGCTTCAGCCCTGGCTTCAGGGACATGGGCCTCTCCTTTCTATCACATACTAACCCTGGGCAACTCAGGATCAATGGTTGTGCTCATCTCTGAGCTCTTAGCAGTGTCCGTCGCAGAGGAGAGGACATGTCCCCAAGACACAGCCCTCAGAGGGAAGCTCACCCTAGTTCTCCTGTTAGGGTTTGTGCCTGGGTGACCCCGAGAGCTTCATGTGGTCAAGGAGCACCACCATTGTAGGTGCAGCTGAATCTAGAGTTTGTGAATGATTAATGGTTTAATCCTCACACCAAAAGACTAAGGGTGTGAGTGCTACACACGCCCCAGGGCAGGTAGCCTGCATACAAGATAAGGGACAGAACAAGCTTGTCCCCTGTCCCTTGTGGTTCTGGCTGTTTCCCACCACCACAAACAGTTGCCCCTCTGCCATGGGCCACTCTGCCTTGGAGCCAGCCAGCCATGGACTGTGAGCTACAAATGGTGAGTTAAATAAACGCTTCCTCCATTCAGCTATCAGTTATTTTGCTTTAGCAATGAGATATGTAGCTAAGACAACCTGCCTCCCTCATTTGCACCGTCATAGCCTAATGAATCTATTTCCTGCTAACACGTTCAGACCCTGGGCTGCAAGCATAAAAGGAGGTGAAATGAAGGAGATGAAGGAGAAGATGAAAACAAGTTCACTCTTCATCTTTCCTTCAAGGATGCCCGGGACTTAGAGGCGGTCCATGTGCAGGGGAGGGGCCAGGGCAACCTCCCTTGGCCAGGAGGAGAACCTGCTGGCTGAGAAGGCCTGCACCTGAACACAGAGGCACTGTAGAGTCCATGGGGTGGGCAGAGAAGCCTAGGTTTTCTCAGTTCTCTGATGACAGAGAGAAGTCCTCACTGGGAAACTTACGGGCCCAACTTTCACCAATGATAAAGTGAGATTAGTAGACAGAAGGCATGAAAACGAATACTAGTGGCAAAGTGTTACATTCCCAGGACTTGCAGCAGCGACACACAGATCCATCACTGATGGGCAAGATGCCTGGGTGGGTACACAGCAGAGGCAGGAAACGAGGAGCTGTCAGGAACAGGGTGCCGCGAACGCAACAGTCGTAATGATTAAGTAGGCAGAGACCGTTTCTCATGCTCCTACACGGAGTGTGCTTCAGGAGTCTTTAGGCTTTTGCGAAGAGCAACTACAATGGTCTGGTGCCCTTGGAAGGAGAACACAGAGGAGCCCCTGTACACTTAGGCCTGTAGGAGGCAAATTAGTAAGAACAGTTTTACCTAACAAAAGTGAGCTGCATCCTGTGGTCCTGCCTTGGGAAAACTCTCTCAATGTCTTTATTTCTTGTAGGAAAAGAAGGCAGAAGCATGAGTCCCTTTCGTGAGGCCCTGCAGTGGCCAAAAGCCACACAGGACCCATAGTGAGCAGGACCCTACCTTCCAGCAGGTGTTGCACTTGTAAATTAGCAGACAGCAATGTCTAAAGAGATTGCTCAGACAGGGCCAATCAGCAAGCTAGCAAAGCCGGAAGCTAACCTTGTCTCTCCTCCTGCTTCCTGTGAAGACACTATGTACATATCCTTCAGCAACACAGAGAGAGATGAAATCACTGCCAGCACCACACCTACACCGAACCTCAGACACGAGTGGGTACAAAATGTGTTTTGCACAAGAGCTCTAACTTAAATAAACTATGTGATTAGTTAACAAAAAGCATAATTAATAGTTGCCCCATTAGCAAAATGTGCAAGTAAGTTGCCCAAGGCACTGTGAGCATCCATGCCGTGGCCCGGGTGGCAGCCTGCTCAGAGATCCGTGGCAGGCAATGGGAAAGCGCGGGAGACGTCCTGACAGCTGAGCTAGGCACGTGCCACGTGTAACTCCAGGCCAGGTGCCAGCCTCACTTTCAAGTACTGTTTCTCAGAGATAATTATTTATAGCTCTAAAAATGAAAGTATGTTGGAAAAAATCTCATTACTATGCCCAACACACTGCTTTCTATTTTATATTTCAGCAATGTGATACACAGTTTTGAAAACCACTATTCAGGAGCTCGTGGGCCATCACTCTAAGGGCTTCCATGGAAGGCCACCCTTTCATGCTTTCTTTGGAGCAGATGTGACTTAAGGAGCAACTGAAAGAAACATGTGTGCGTTCCACGAGGGACCAGGGGGACAACGGAGTTCCTGTGGCTGAGGGCAGTCTGGGGCAGTTTTCAGTGCTCTGGCCACAGGGCCGGGCAGACCTGGTTCTTTGCTGCTTGGAGCCATTACTGCTTCAAATGAAGTAGTGAGAGTTGCAAATGTGGTGCTCATCTTTGAAATGTCTCCAAAATCTACAGTTTGGTCTTTTCAAATAATCCATGTGAAAATTGCATTTTTCATAAGATGTTAATTTTTTAATACAAATAATGTTGGCGTTACTTATCATCAAGGAAAAGGCATGAAGCTGAAGATGTACCGTGTCTGGTCTCAAAGTGCCACGCAACCCTGGCTTCTTAGTGCACAAATGAATGGCCAGCCGTAGCCTCAGGATAAACCAAACATGAAAGCCAACAGCCAGACCACCTCCCTCAAAAGTATCAATGCCTGCTCTAAAAGTAGAGAAGCTGAGACAGCGTGCGTGAGGGTTTGTGTGTATGACTGGGTGTGCGTGTGTGCATGAGTACCAGTGCATGCATTAGTGTGTACGCACTCATGAGGGTGGGCACGTGTGCATGACTGTCTTGCATGCGTGCACACATGCATGTATGAGTGTGTGCATGTGCATTAGGCTTGGGGGAGACGTTCTTCACATGCTGGAGTTTTGAAAGTCAATTTTCGAAGGCTTTGGCCCACTCTCGGCCCGCTGAACAGTGGATGGACAAGTTCTCACACAAGCTAGCGCTGCAGGAGCAGGGGGCCTCTCTGCCCAGAGAGCTCTGTTCTTGGCCGCTTCATTCACCCGCCCCAGATTCTCTCCTGCTTTTTTTTTTTTTTT
>PVKN010020166.1:0-16057 GCA_004027915.1 Capromys pilorides
AACATATTTTAACAGCCAAATTTGAGATACAATACAGTAATATGCACTCTTCTGAAAATTAAAACATTAAATCATGATATTTAAGGGTGAGTTTAATAATTGCCATAATTTCAAGATGATAATGAGAATGTATATTTTAAGATACATGCAACTCCTATAAAATGATCTGAAGACATCTCAAGGTTTCTACTGGTGACACACCAAGGTCAGAACCCTCCTGTACCACTCTGGGTAGGGAGAGGTGGGGAGGAGGGCAGATGAGAAAACAGAGGATCCATATGTCACCCAGGAACCAGTGATGCCTGGAAGACCCCAAAACACTTATTTTGCTGTGTTACAAATCATACCAAAATGTAGTGGCTTAAAACATGAACCGCTTCTTACTGCTTATGGGTCTGTGGGTTGGCTAGGTGGTTCTAGGTTGACTGAGGTCTGTTTAGTCTGCAGACTGTTTACTCCCATGCCCATTTGGTTCTCAGCTGTGCATCAGCAGCAACTGGACCACAAATCTCTCATTATCCAAGAGGCTAGCCTGAGTGTTGGCATAGGGTGCACAGTTCCCCAGGATAGCAAGTGAGAGTAACCCTTGACATGCAAGCACTTTTCACATCTCTGTTTAGGTCACATTTGTTACCCTCTCATTTAATGTAGAAGAGGAAATTGCAGATATTGAGAAGGCAATGATTATAGCTATGTTTACAGAAAACCTACAGCAGCTCCCACTGATCTTGTGGGGTCAAGTCGGAACAAGCTCTTCATCAGCCACAGGCTGGGCACTCAGCTCTGCTGTTCATCCTGGCGCTACAAAAGTTCCACTAGATTAAACAAACCAGGGAATTTAAACATGCAGCTTTACGGCCCTGCAACACAGGCCTTCCAGCTTCTTCCCCAGCTAAACTTTGGGTTTGGGTCAAGAAGGTACCTCAAATATCTCATTGCATCTCTCTAAGTAAGAAAAGCATCACAGACACAGGTATTAGCAAATTCAGGGGAACAGCCCCAGCACACTATTTTCCACTGAACATTAAGGATAAGTAAACCTTCTGGATTTAAACTGGGAAATAACATCAGCTTCTTGGTGTTTGGGGGTGATGTTTATTTCTCTGAAATTTCACTTGGTCATGGCAATACCGTTTGAAGTTTTTTGATCTCTCCAGAAATCTTCCGTTTAAAGAAGAGAAGAGTTAACCATAATGCTGGAAATGATTCTCAGCCAGCCCTCTGCCCAGGGAGTGTTTTGGCAATGGGAACCTGAGGGAGGAGGCAGTGGAAAAAACCCTGAAGGCTGTTCAATTGTGCTGCTGCATAGCAGAAAACAAGCCACCACCATATGCCATGGAGGCCTTGCAGCAGGCCCTGCAGGAGCCTGCAGCTCCGCCAGGCCGTAGATTAGCAGGGCTTAGCTCACTCACTATCAAAGAGCACTTTGAGCTTGGACTGTGTCCCCACCCCCCTTCCCACATCTGATGGTAGACCCTGAACATCAGGCCTTGGGCAGAGGAACTGACCTCTTTCTCAGCTCCTGCACCAGTTTCAGTTCCCTGAGGCCCCACAGCTGAACCGAACCAGAAAACATCTTCTAAATGATCTTGTGGAAATACTATCTTAGGTGGGGTTGTCCCAGAAGGACACCCTGAATATGCTTCTGCAGGCTTCCTGAGCGCATGAAGTGGGTGCACATAGTTCACTTGAAAAATGGTTCTAGAAACTCTGGTTGCTGAGGAGGAAACAAGTATGGTGGCATTTGTGAGCAGGTTGCACCTGCTGGGGTTCAGTCCAGCTAGAGACCCCTCTGAGAGATGTGGAAAAGTGACAAGGAAGCTAAGATAGTTATGTGCCAACTCTGACTTCCATCTCTCAGTGGCTAAAGGCTGCACCACACCCAACCCTATCGGAGACCCAGCCTGATAAACTACAGACCTCAGGCCCAAGTTCCATCAGATCATAATGATTACATTCATCATGGGGAATTGGTGCGTGTACATAACATATCTCAATTTATTGATTTTCCTTCTCTCTCTCATCTTCTCCTTCCATCATTTCTTGGACCCCAGTACATATATTGGTCAGGGAAAATGTTTGTAGTACGTAATAATCTCATTCCTTGCAGGGACTTAGAATATGTATACAACACATCATGAGTCTCTTTAAAACATCCCATTTCCCCTCCCCCTCTTTTTTCCCCTTTTTCCATCTTTTGATTTTCTTCCCATATGTTAGAGATCTATGACAAAGATCAATTTCAATTACTTGTAGGAAAATGGATGTGCCTTGAGACCATAGTGTTAATTGAAATAAATCAGAAACTCAACTGTCACAGAGTTTCTCGTAAATGAAACTCAAATTATAAATAAAGAGAAAAATAAAGATAGATAATGGAAAAAAGAAAGGTATTTATCTACCTTTGAGATGGGTCTTACTATGTTGCCCACCAAGCCTCAAACTCACAGGCTCCTACCTTAGCCTCCTGAGTAGCTAGAACTACAGGCATGCACCACCACACCAACAATGTCCACCTTTTTAAAGTACAAACCAGACTTATTTTGGTGGCAGTAGTCAGGGATACAAACAGCATAGAATGACTTACAAAGACATTGCCAATTCTGTGTTCTAGTAGACACTAAGCCATGTACTCTCTGTGTGAAGTCATTCTTGTGCTTACCCTAGCCATATGCAGGGGGCTCTTGATATTTCCTCTTACAAATGGGGAGCTGAGGTTTCAGCAGATAATAAAAAACATATCCAGGGGTCTTGCTAGTTAAAGAAGTAGAAATCACTGGACCTGCATGACTTTAACTGGAGTCCCCTCTATACCTAGGTATCCTCTGAGCCCTTCTTGTGCCAAAGAACAAAGGAGCAGAGAAAGGCAAAAGGAAATAGGAGATCCCTGATCTGGGGGAGGCAGTAGAGGAACCTATAAGAGCCTCTTTGGTCCCTGAGTATACTCATCAGCTAGTTCTGGGTGACAACATTACAAAAGGCCTAGAGGCTTAAAGCAGCACTTATTGCTTAGCTCTAGGTTCCAATGAGTCTTGAGTCTAGGCCAGGAATGGTAGCATCTGCTCAGGGTTATACATGTTGCCAGGTTAGCTGAGTTGGGTTTGTATCCAGAGGGTGAGGCCTATTCCCAAGCTCATTCAGGCTGTGCAAAAACTCAGGTCACTTTATTGCAGAACTGCAGGTCCTGTGCCCTGGCTGGCTGGCACCCAGGGACATGTTCAGTTCTACAGTGCATGACCTCTCAGGGCCACTTGCAGCCGGACAACTAACTTCTTCCAGCATATCAGGATGGTCTAACTCTTTGGGAAGGGCCAGCTCCTCTTTTGAGAAGTTACATCTGATTCGGTCAGGCTCACCCCAGGTAATGATCTCTATGCTCACCCCTTTCCAGTGATCTCATAGTCACTTTGATTACACCTGCAGAATTCCCCCTTTTCCACATATCACAACATAATCACAGATGGACATCCACACTGAGGGAAAGAGATGAGCAAATCATTCCCCAGTGAAGAAAAGCAGAAATGTTAGTGCTACCTTAGAATGCCACCTTCCACACTAGGGAAATCCTCATTACCCACCCAACTCCCTCTGAGGCCGTGCACCCTCCTGCCCTAGAGAGAGCATCAGTCCACATCACACAATCAGCAGTCTCCCAAAGGATCATTTCTCTGCCACCTGCCTACTTCTGAACTGTATAATGTTGATGTTTCTGGACCCTTCTGCTCACTGGTGTCAGCGCCTGCATGCACTTTTCTGACCTTGATTGCTTCAGTCCACAATCATTGTTCCAGAGGAGGAGAAGCCTGCAGAGCCCTACAAGAGCAGGCAGGGGGCTCTGGAGTATTCTCTTCCAGTGTTCGCCATTAGCAACCTAGGGAGTAACAGGAATGGCGTCAAGGGCTCAGTGGAGCCAGCAGTCACAGCAGGCACTGGGGGACCCTAACAGTGATATCCACGGCTCAGTGAAGAAACGGCTCAGCTGCTGGAGGGAGCCAGAATGCCTGACACCCCTATCAAACCAAGCCAGAGAATTCAAACAGGACCTCCAGGGTCACATGAGCCTTTGGCTAAAACCTCTGTGGCTCTTTTTTGGCTCAAGGTAGTAGCCAAACTTTGGATTGAAGTCAAGACAAATCTCCAGGAACAGGCTCTTAGAGCAAACATAATTGGAAGTGAGAGTGGCGTTTTTGTCCTATAATCTCTAGGACACCTGAACATGTTTCCTGTGTCTAGGGGATGGGGTGTGTTCAATTCTACACATCCTTATCAACTTTATAACAAGAGGTGGAGTCCACAGAATCCATTCATCTCCCCTCTGCCATTAACCATATGTTTACCGTACACCTATTACATGCCAAGTGTGCTCTACACAATGGGAAAAACAGGTGAATATGTCTGGCGAAAGCTCCTCTTATGAAGGTAACATAAAGAGACAGATATCAAGCAGATTAACAGGCCAGAAAAATGTCAGACAGTGATGGAGGCTAAAAATCAGATCTGGGGGCCAGGAAGGAGATGAAAATATAAGGCGGGGGCATAAGAAGAGACAGTGTCAGGGACAATCTTTCTGCAGAGGAGATGTATCAGCATAGATATGATGATAGTAGCCAGCTCCAAGGTGATGAGAGAATATGTTGGGCAAGGCAGAGCGAAGCCACAGGCTGGTGTGTTGGAAGAACACTAGGCCAATGCTGTGGGAAAGAAATGAGCAGAAGAAAGAGAGCATTTTGGGGATAAACAGAATAACTTAGCTTCTGCTTCCCAAGAGCAACGGGAAGCTCTGAACACCAAAGAAGGGAGTTGACAGAATGTAGAGTGTCTTTTTGCATGATAACTCTGGGTTGCACTGGAGGAAGAGTAGACATAGGAAACTCACTAGGATTGTGACCATACATGAAGAAACTTGGACTCAGTGAGGTGGCATGAAGTATGGGAGCTTCTAGCCTGACAGGGATGGCCAATAGGTGAACGTCATAAGACAGGGTCACAAGGGAACCCTAGCTTACCTTTGTCACCAGCTGAAGCAGAATAGGCTTATTCATATACTTAATCCTAGGTCTTGTTGGTAAATGCAGCACAACCTGAATGCAAGTGATTTAGCAAGGGAGAATTCTCAGGTGAAATATTTGGAAAAGTGAGGGAGAAGGAATAAACCAATCAGCCAACCCGGGTATGATCTCAGCTCAAGACTAGCATCAGTTTTACCCCAAGAAAGCTCTGAGTGTGCATTACATCATGATTAGTTCTACCTGGAGATAGGAGGCAAGGGGCCAGGCCTTGGTGGCCTGCAGTTAGGCAGTCTTGGCAGCATGGATTGGAAGAATGTACAAATTCCTAGTTGCTTTCAAAGGAACAGGCTCTGTCAGCCAAGGACAGAACTCAGGAAAGTCACAGAAGTAAACTGTTAACCTCACCAAGTTCCACATCTGGGTAATGGGCACACCTGCCAATAAAGAATAATGGTGACCTAGATAGGATGCCTGAAACACATTTTATAATAATCATGATGTTGCTGAATAGGAGAGGGAAGGTGCCCAAGGTAAAGAAGTGCAAGGAAGCATAAAGCCCAAATTTCTTAAAGAAATGGGTTAATAAAGGAGGCCTGTTGTAGGGGAAATTAGTCCTCGGCCAAGGGCTCTCTTCAAAATGACTTTAAATAGCCACTCACCACTATGTACTTAAAATAGGAATGGATTTACACATACTCTATCCACCCAGCTTCTCAGCAATAAATTCCTTGCATGCTAAAAGGTTATATCTGAATATCCATCTAAGCAGTATAAAAAGAGACTAGGATTAGGTGCACTCAACCAGCACATTAAAATCTTCCACCAAGGAGATTTGGTGCTTTGTTTCTGAGAATAAGTGTGGCCATTAGTGAGGAATCACTGCAGTGCAGTGGCAGGAAGAGCCAGTCATGAAGAAGGGGATCACTGTGATGAGCTGTGCCGTGATTGTCACAGCTTTGCTCAAGTGACACCAGCTTTACCAAGTACTACACAGTTCTTTTAAATGTAAGGCAGTAGTTTCAGAAGAGTGTCTGTACATCAGAATATTCAGAGTGCTTATAAAATTTCCAAAGCCCAGGCCATATCACATACCAGTCAAATCATAATTTATGGAAATAATTTTTAAAAAAACTTTTTATTATGAAATAATTTTAAATATACAGAAAAATTATGATGATGGCTTGCTTCTCAGCAACTTCTTCCTCTATTAACAGCTCACAGGACTGTGTTATATTTATCACAAAGGAGAACTCAACAGACATATTATACTATCTATTAAGTAGGACTCAAACTTCTAAAATGAGTTTTTTTGGGGTGCTTACTACAGAAGGAAGCTCTAATTTATTTATTTGGATTTCATCAGGCTTTTCATTTATATGTTCTTCTTATTCTGGGACCAGTCCAGGGCACAACATGGCATTCAGTTGCCATGTCTTCCCTGTGTGTTTGGTTATTCATGACCTTGACAGTCTGGAAGTCGGATATCCTTTAAAATGTCCCCCAGTCTAGGTTTGTCTGCTTTTGTTTCCATAACACAACAAAATCAGTGTTGTTAGCCAGGGGTTATAGGTTTCTGGAATAAATACAGCAGGTACAAAATAGCCTTCAAATCACGTCATGGCAGGGAGTATAGCAAATCCACATGACATTGTTGATGATACTGTATTTCATCACCTGGTGGAGATGGCCTTTGCCAGATCTCTTCAAAATAGAGTGTTTGCATTTCTCTTCCCTTATTCTAATCCGTAGCAGAGTCTTTCCCATGCTTGAACTGTGGTATGTTTAGGGATGCACAGTGATCCTTCAGAAACCTTCTGGGAACACTTTACTCATACCACACTGTCCCCATCTCTTTGTCTCATATATGTGCTGTGCATACTTTCTTAAATAGTCTGAGACTTGGTTTACTCAAATACCCTGGGATTGAACCAGCATTTCCTGGCTTTATTCTTCTGTCAGGTTATTTAGTTCCATCTAATCCTCAATTATACACCTGAGAAATGGGCATCAATAGATTGTGTATTTCTAAGATTTATTTCAAAGTTTAAACTAGATAATACTCATAAAGTTTTTTTATCATAGATTAGATAATGCCTATGTTTGTCATCAATACCAATGATAATAGTCATAGTAATGCTTCCTTAATGTCATCTGTGTAACTTCTCCAGGGTCACAAGAACACCCTTTGATGATGTAAAATAATAAGTTGGAACTTCCATTTGAGAAAAAGAGCCATATTAAAGATTAATTCCATAATGCTTGCATATTAAACACTATATGTCAGACACCGTTTGAATCATATGATAAGTATTAACTAAGTCTTCATCAGAAGACTATCAGGTATGTGTTAGTCTTTTCTTCATTTTTTTATTAGATTTTACTTTAAAGAGTAAAAATAGCAGAAACAAAGGTAGGAAAACAGTAACAAGCAAGAGTACATATAGTGCATAATTTTCAAAACAAGAAAAATTTAACAGTATGTGTTAGTCTTCTTCGTGTTACTGGAATAAAATACCTGATAGCTATAACTTTCAGGAGAGGTTTCTTTTAGCTCACAGAATCAGATGTCTCAGTCTGTGGCCTGCTGGCTCCAAGGCTGAAATGCCATGATGAAAGGGCATCAAGGAAAATCCTTCAGCTCGTGGCACCCAGGAAAAAGGAAGAAAGCAAAGACCCAGAGAGGAAAGAGGACTGTGGACCAGATCCAGTTCCTAGGTTCCTGCTCCCATGACTCCTCCTCCTCCTCCTCCAAAGAGGCACCTCCTCCTAACAGCCCGTTTAGCAATCACTGGGTTAAGTTGTTAGTAAAGTTAGTACTCTCACAACCCAGTCACCTTTCCAGAAGTCTCTTAATCCAGCCCAGTTGACAGTCAAGGTTAATCAGCACAAGGTAAGATCTATTATGATCCCCACTTTACTGGTAAAGAAACTGGAAAAAAAAACAAAACGAGATTGAAACAAAGTTCTTGAGGGCACAAAACCAGTGAGTGGCAGAACCAAGATTTGAACTAAAAACACTCTGATTTCAGAGTCTATGCTTGTAGCTATTTTCTACATTAAGTATAAACTATGTAGAAGTATAAACTATGTGGAAGTGGGGTTTGGCCTCTTTAGAGGAGGAGGACCCAGTCAGAGAAAACATCAGCGAAATCCCAGGTAATGTCACCAGGGCAAGTGAGAGCATTAAGGTTGGGTGTGGGGAGGAAGGAGGTGCTTGCAAAAAGAATTAAGGCACCACCTGTTGAGGGTTACATCCTCCCTAGGATCCAGCTGACATTAAATATCTTTTCCAAGGAAGTCCTTTATCTGTTACACACTGCTTTGTCAATTTCTGAGTGTGCAGTAGAGAATTTAGTAGGCCTTTGGCTTTAGGGAGAGTGGAGAGATAAGGCCTCTCTTCCAGCAACTGGAATGTGTGGCCAGCATAAAAGAATCTGGGCCGTCCAAAGGGTTGCAAAGCATCACATTTAGAGCCTCACAAGAGGTAGGTCCCTGATCCAGTTCTCATACTTGAGTTCAACTAGAAGCTTCTTGGTGATAACAGTGCTGTCAGTTTCATTTTTCACACACACACATACACACACACACACACACACACACATGTGCACATACTGACTGTTCCCATGGATTATGCTCAGTTTAGCTACGAAGCTTTTTATTTTTTATACCAGGGATTGAACCCAGGACATTTATGCCACTAAGCTATCTCCCAGGCCTTCACTACAAATTTTAAATGAATTTTTAATTAAATAGACTCTTGATAAAATTCTGTACTTTACTTAACAATGAATCTATGTTTGAAACCCCAAGAGCACGTGTCAGTCATAAGCTTTATCATTTTTTGTCCCCTCTTGTCCAGTGCATGGGATTTAATCTTCCTGTCCTTTGGGTGGGCATCAACAGAGTGGTAAAGATGCAACCAACAATCTCTTTTGCAGATTGGTGGTAGTATCTAGGTTCCAAACTGACAGTAGTTTTTTTTTTTTTTTTAATTCAGCCTCCTAAAATAAAATAAGATGACAAAAATCCCATTTACTAACTAGATTCTTCCTGTCCTAGCTTACAACTTGACTACTTCCTTTCAGACCAAGATAGGCATGAGTACAAATAAATTTCAGCCTCAGTAAAGGAAAAGGCTAAGAATAGAATCACTGGTTGTTCCTGAGATGCCATATGAGAGGTTTAGATTAAGTTGGGCTTTTTTTCCCTCCTTGGCCTATTTTTTTTTTTTTATTAAAGGATATGAAGACAGCACCTCCATTCCTGACGTGCCTTCCAAGCACGCTTTGTTTCTGCTCTACTTGCTGCCTGCTGCTTACTCATACTGATAGTCCAACTGTTCTTAAAACTCCTAACATAAAAGAATAAAAAATGAAAAGAAATTTTACTGTTAGGTAAGGAAGGCAGAATAAGGAAAGAAGACAAAGGCACGACAGATATGCCCAGTGTGTCAGTTAGCATTTGCTACATAACGAATGACCCCAAACTTAGCAGTTTCAAAAACATCCATTGTTATTGAGGTTATGACTCTATAAGTCAGCAACGTGGGTTGAGTTCAGCTGGATTCACTCTGTACTTAGTTGATAGATAGGCTGATCAGGCCAGAGAGGTCTCAATGATTTTTGTTTCTTTGTTTCATGGTACAAAACTCAGGATGTGCTTGGTTAGCCGAGCTTGTTCACCACGTGTGTTTGCATAGATACAAAGATCAATGAAGAATACCTCATCTCAAAGGGTGACATGCATAGCCGTGAGAGCTAAGTTGTTCTTCCTGATTGAATTGCCCAGGAATGAGCATACTTACATGCTATGCAGGGAGGCCAAGACATAGCTTATGCTTAGTTTTAAGGATGGGGTGCAAGGAGGCCTATAAGAATGCATCAAACATTCCATAGCCAGCCCCAAAATCTCAAGTATTTAGTTAATATATTCCCTTCTCCAACCAAGCCATTTCTATGTTCAGTTTCACTATAGAAGCAACTTATATTAAATGAAAAAAAATGTGTGAGAGAAAGATCACAAAGAAAAAGTGATCAACCATGATCTCATGTCACAAGACAATAATTACAAATGACTTATTTATTATATACAGGGAAGAGCATGCCTTTATTTCTGTCTATTATTTCAATGCTCAATAACAGCATTTGAGCTCCATGTGTCAGAACTTAGGCTAACTTCTTCATCTGTACTCACCCATTAATCCCTCAACAGCTGTGATTTTAGGAATACAGAAAACAAATCACAGAGAACATGAACGTGTTGGAGGCCCTCATACAACAAATAATTGTGAGCGAGGACTTGAGGTCAGACAAGTTCACTCTTCAGTCTTTTTGTTTCTATGTAAGACAATTAGAATCCCCTGTCAGTTCTCACAGGTCATGCTTCTCAAAATTTAGCATGCCTCAGAACTCCCCAAATGTTACCATTTCTTTGGTCTAGTATGAGGCCTAAGGATTTGGATTCCCAGTAGACACCAGTGTTGCCGACAGTGTGGGAATCATACAGAGAATCCATCTTTTCACAGCAGGTTTGAGGTGTCTACTGTTAGTTCTGTTTAGAGGTGAGAAAGCAGAAGTTGAAAGAGGTACAATAAACAGGCCTTGGACACATGGCTAGTCCACTCTGTTACATCTCCTTTCTAGTTCAGTTTTCACAGAAAATGGTAAACACAGGCCATTTTCATCTTATCAGAGAGCTCGTGCCTTTGCCTTGGTGTGACAACCAAGATCAGCGAGGCAGCTCACATGGATGCAGCCACTCGAGGAGGGAGGTGTCCCTAGGGATGCAGTGAGGTGTGCACAGAGAACTCGTGCATTCAATCCCCAGTGCTAGGTGGGGAGCCCCACAAGCCTGACAAGAATTGGTATGAACCCTGCCCCAGAAGCCTCCACAGACTGATGTTTCTATGGCTGTTTCTGACTAAAGAAGTGACAGTCCTCATCAAGTGAAATCTGAACAGAAGAAAATGCACAAAGTTGTTACCTTTTGAAGCTAAAGAAAAGAACCTCCTTCAGGGCCTTTGTACTATTTTTAAAAAGCAAAGATCCCAGAATTAGTCTGTCAGGTTTTTTACAAAGAAAAAAGAAATCTATGATCACAAAGTTTTCCTCATGTTCTGACTAGATAAGGTATAGTTTTATGGCCATGTCCAACTAACTTGGAGATTCTGGGTGCCTGGGCTTGTCTTAGGAACCAATAGCATCATCCTGTACCTTAGACATTTCTAATTTATGTCATCTCTAAATCAAGGTTGGAGCTCAGAGAGTATGTTTTAAAATGGCTTCTAGAAATTTTTTTGGAACTGATTTTTCGGAAGTTCCCATCTACTGAGCCCTGCAGCACTGATTAGTCAATCATTATATCTGTGAATTCTGTATACATGGATTAAACCAACCACAGGTAGAGAATATCGTGTAAAATGAAGCTGCATCTGTACAGAACATGTGAAGGCTTTTTTTTCCTGCCCCGATTCCCTAAACAATATACTATACCAATTACTTACATAGCATTTACATTTTACTCTCAGTTTAAGTAATCAAGAGATAATTTAAAGAGTACAGGAGGCTGTGCACAGATATTACAAAAATATTACACCATTTTATACAAGATATTTAAGCCTCTTTGAATTTGTATTTGCAGGAGTCCAAGGGCCAAGCCCTTGTAAAAACCAGGAGATTCAGCTTAACTGTAGCATTTGCATTTCATAAAAGAGCAGATGTTCTAGCTGTCTGAAATGTTAGTGACCTTCAGGCTCATCTGGTGAGCTTGTTAGAATATGAATCCCAGGGCCATGCCTTAAGGCTCCCATCTAGCAGCCCAGGGCAGAGCTCCCAGATCTGGATTTCTAACTTCTCTGCTAATGGATCAAACTCCAACTAAACCAGCCCCCTTTACAGCACAGGTCTTTCTGAAAGGAGGGAAAAAAAAAAAAACCCGACTTCAACTTTCAGACCTTTGCAAGATCTCTGATTCTATAGATTCATATAGATACTGCATATTTAAATAAGTAGCTCAAAACTTTATTTTAAAACAAAAATCAAAAAGTCATACAGCAATGTCCCATTTTTAAAGATTTTGCCTATGGTTGCTCATACACCTGGTTTGTGGGAAAATCAGATAAAACAGCCTAGTTATAGCTTGGTAAAGTGGAACTTTGACAGGAGTGACTCTATTTGGTCTTGACTTGCTGGGCCCAGTGGAGGAACTCAGCCAACACTAGTGGCCTCCTATACATTTTGCTTAATAAAGATTGAGGCACAAAAGTTTTGTCCTCACAATTCCTTATTGGAAGCTTTCTGCATGCTATGCACCTGGACTGACAGGGTTACCAAGAGGACTGAAAACCACAGGAATCCAGAGACCTTGGCTGAGGAGAGCAACTTTTGCTAGGCCATTTGGGTTGAGTTTTCAAGGTTTGATAGAAGCTATCCCTACAAAGAAGGCAGAGCAGGATTGAGGGGTCATGTGACAAATGAAATAACATAGTGGTAGAATTACAGTACAGGAAAGTAGGTAAAGATTTACATCAGATTTGCTCCGGAGAAGGCATTAGTAGGTATAAGCTCTAATCCCTTGCAAAATATTAAACTGCTGCACCTCAAGGAACACACGAATGTATTTGAGAGGCATGTCAGCCCTTGTGATTAAAGCAGGCTAACCTTTCTTGAGTGGCTCCTCTCTTGCCTTTGTGTTATTCATGAACTTCATCACTGGCCTCATATCTTCTTGAGGCTCTGACTAAATAAACTGCAGGCCCAAAAGAGCCTGTTTACCAAAATTATTTCCTCTTAGAAAGTGAATCTATGGAAATTTTAGATATTTGTGCAGTTACAGGAAAGGAAATCTCAAACCTGGGGAGATAGAAAGAACAGGAACTGAGTCATAGATTCTATGCATACTTCAAATTCACTGGGTTTCTCCACTAGGACAGGCCACTTTCTTGTGTGTGTTTCTCTGCCATCACCTTCTAGAAGCATCTGTATGTCCCTCATCCTCCGGAGGATAGTACAACAGGCAGTGCTTCCTGGAAAACTCCTGAGGACATTTGATTCATCTGCACATACTGAGAGATACATACACAAACTTGGTAGTGCAAAATGTAATTCCCATGTTAGAACATGACTTACATGTGAATATATAGATAATATGTGCCAAAAATTTATTTACTTCACTAGTGAAAGATCTAGTAAGCGAGTGCATCACTTTTCCACAGTATTTGAGGGAGAAAGATTTATATAGCCAGTCAGGAAAGGACAATGAAAAAATATTTGTTATGATGGATTCTAAATTGACTGATGCCCTATTGGACAATAAAACTGTAACCTCAGGATTTTTTTTTTTTTTATCAGAGAAAAATCATTTGCATCTGCGCTGGAAAAAAATCTTTTCTAGAATCTTTTATAAAGTAATGTTTGATTTGACAATTTAGTCTCCAGTTGAGAATAAATAACAACAACAACAACAAAAACCCTCTGGAGCAAGTGATATATATGTTCATGGTGTCACTATGGCAATATATTGTCTAAATGTATGACTTTGAATTAAATATGTGTGTTTCTTTTATGCCATTTGTACTCCAATAAAACTGCTAAGAGGAAGGAAAAAATGGCCCAAACAAAGGCACATTGACATAAAAAATTAGATGAACTTTGAGTAAGCCTAAAGTTATTATGCGAAAAATATAAATGCTCTGATATGTTATAAAAGAATACTATCATCTTTCTGCTTTACTACCAAATTTTAGATATTTTTTCTTATTATTAATTAAAATGATTGTTCCAAGGCAAAGTGATTTAGGTTTTGGCCACTTCCTAACAGTAACTGTAGGCAAAAATATTTAAAATTTAAAATATTTAAAATTTTAAAATTTAAAATTCCCTGAGACCCAGACACTCTATCTGAAAAAAAAAAATGGAAATAATGAGGGACTCTGTCATAAGCTTATTACTAGAATTAATTAAAATAGGACCTGAGCACCCAAATGGATTCTAGCTTTGAAAGCTAGATTCATTCAGCAAGGTTTCAACCAAATCCTAAGGGACTTCTGGCTTCTATACCTCTACAGTCCATTCCTAAATACTGAAGACTGCCTGTGCACAAGTGGTGCCTCAGCGGGCAGTGGCAGGAAGCCTCATTTCAGGCTCCCTGGACTCAGACCCCAGCCCAGCGGTGCCATTGTCTAGCTAAGTGGCTCTGAGTCATTTACCTACACCCTCTGTGCCCTGCTTTCCTACTTATGAAATCCGGATCATGAAGGCCCCACCTCACAGAGTCTAATAGTCTGCCGGGTCTATTCCAGTGAGGTGTCACCTACAATGATCTAGTGGGTGCTCGCCAGACACTTGGTGCTCAGTGACCGTTCCCTGTCCCTATCAGAGCTCTTACACAGCTGGCTGGACACAGCCCCAGATATTGACAAGATGGACAAATATTGACAGACCTTTCAAAGTGCTGAGAGTTGGGAATGAAATTTTTATATGCAGGCCAATTCACCTTTGGGATATCAGCAGTAACTCTCAACATGTGTCTGGTATCCCAATAAAAATTCTCTGACAGCTATATATGTACATATATTGTTTAATAGCATTGAAATCTTATGTGATCTACATGTCACATACATTCTGGGACTGGAGGAAAGGTCTTGGCACCTACCAGTGGGTTGGCCAGGCAGTTTTCAGGGTGACATGGCCAGGCTTTCTACCATGCCGACTGGCAGGGTTCCCTCTGCAGGATGTGCCCTCCTGTTCCCATGGAGCCCACAGATGGCTTGCCACCTGCTTTAGAAGATGCCTCCTGCCTATTTCTGGGGTATTGTTCAGCCTGAGCTGCAAGGTTGAACCCCTGGAGTGCCTAGTGCTAGCACTCTGCATCCCCCATGAAAATTCCTTACGTTGCTATTCTATTGTAAATATTTTCAGTGCTATAACGTAACAGACATTCTATGACTTTACCCAGAAGTAATTAGGCGGTTTGGTGTTGCAAAGTGTCTTTAGCCTAATGTCAGGTACAGGAGCTCAGCTCCCCACTTAGGGATGTGACATGCTCGGAGGTACATGTAGGACAGCAGAGCTCCTTGGAGAACCAAACTGGTGCTGAGAACATCCCTGACATGACTTCTTCCCTTTTCTATATCTATTTCCTCCTTCCTTTCCAGTCCACCCAACTCACCCCCAGGCACACAGACCCCTGGCTCAGGACTGACTCCTGGGAAATGCCAGACCAATGCCGCACCTGCTTTTCCTTCCCTCCCACTTCTAGAAGAAAAGGCTCTGTCTGTGGATAGCTTGTGGAGTCTTGGAGGAGGAGAAGGTGAAAGAGTGGGGGGTAAATACCTCTTCATTTTTAGAATCACAATGTGTGTACACAGATGTTTCTTATGTCCTCTGCCTGTTCAGGCTTGAGGAAAGGAAACTCACTCCCAGCAGAACTTGTAATCCCCAGAGGTTAGTATAAACCTAGCAATAGGAGAAGCACAATGAGGGTTTCTCAGATGCAACATCGCCAATAAAGGACAATGTTAAGAAAATATATCACTCATTTTCAAAGATTAGTAGATGAGTCTGCCTTTCTCTTGTCTTTTAAAGCAGGAATCGTACAGGTTACAAAGATTTATGTTCTGGAATTCTTTGAAAATATCTTCTGTTTTCTTGAACAAAGTTAAAACTGCTAGCCTCTCTTTCTTTTGAGTAACCTGACTTTGATAATCCTGAGCTTTATTTACTGATTTTTTTTTCTTTTTTACATTTCAAGTTTTGATTTCAGAGTGAGTTGTATGTGGGGGTTGTATGCTTTATATAGAAACAAAAAACTCAGCTAGAACCAACTTACTCATCATTTTCCTCCTCGTCTTCCTCCTTTTCCTCCTCCTCCTATTTTCCTCCTCTTCCTTATCTTCCTTTCTCAGCAGAGACAACTCCCATGTTTGCTGCATCAGGCTTTCTTTTAGCTCAGCGGGCTGAGACATCTTTTCTGTATTTTTCCTTGAGCTTGCAGCCTTCTGTTCATAACACCACTTCTGCTTTGCAAAAGTGCCCTTCACGTCTCACCCA
>PVKN010020167.1:0-16051 GCA_004027915.1 Capromys pilorides
TTCTCCCTTTCCTTTTACTTTTTAAAACACTCCTGAAACACATTTTTAATACCTGGCCTTTTAATTCTTTCTATAAGGAAATTATTATTGTAAGCATGTAATTGGGAAATTCCACTTAATTCATCATCCTGAAGATTGTAAACCCCCCTTTTAAATTTCACAATTTTGTTCTTAGTCAATCTCATTTCTGTTGCATACATTTGAGTCTATATCATTGTCTTCTATCTGAAAGTAACAAGCTAGATTCTTGTGACTTAAAAGTAGAAGTGAAAAGTGCAATGCACACAACATAGTGATTTTTTAATATAACTTACTGTTTTTTAATAGTAATAGACCGTGTAAGCAGCATGTTCTTTGACAATAGTCATTTCCTTAAGTTTGGCATGACTACATCTTAGAAGTGTTAGGAAAGCACCTCAGGGTACCCCTATGACTGTACCCTGCGTCCCACATCCATCGTAAGGGAGGGGCACAGTGGGTAGGGCTGAAGGAAGGACCGACCTGAGGAACTAAGAATCCTGGTTTTAACACTGGAACATGCATATGGGAAAGTAAGTTGGTTTTAATTGTACCCTCCATTTTTTTTTCCCATGAAATTAGCCAGCTGTAAAAGACCCAAAGGATCCAAGAAGCTCCTGAAATAGTTGTGTTCTTTCCGATATACTTTGAAAATACTTGTATCATCCCCACGTTCTCCAGCAGAACTCGTAGACAGACTCTCACACTGAAATGAAATCTAAACAATTGAAAGTCTTCATCATGACTCTGAGAACCTTTCAGAAAATGGCCACTGCTGCCCTCATGAATAGAGAGGCTCAAGAAAGACTGAGGCAAGGAGGGCAGAAACGTATCTGTCCGTGATCTCTCATTCCCAAGAAGGAAGGAGCAAGTTAGCAGGAGTTAGGCATGGCAGGGGCAGTGGCACTGTTTTCAGTAGGAGGACAGCTCAAGATCTGTCTATCTGAGCATATTTGTTGCCCTGGCCCTTGGCCAGCCCATGGAAATTTGCATATTTCTTTGTTTTAAAAACAGAAAGGAGAAGTTCACAAAATATTCGTGCCACTCTGTGAGGCCTGCGTTAAGAAATTGATCGCTAACAAAATGATTCAATTTGTCTGAAATTAAATGTATTTAAAAAAATTTCTCTTTGCAGGTCAACTGCTAGGGAGTATGCTCTGAAAATCATCAAGAAAAGCAAATGTCGAGGCAAAGTAGGTGTACATTTTATTCCTATGAATAAAAAGTTCTGAAAATAGAAACAAGGATCAAACTAAACAAACATGAACTCACTTTTGGAGTTTCATTTTGGTAATATAGAATGGTATATGCTGGTTAGAATATAGCTTTATAAATACTGTTGGAATAAACGTTTGTTGGAATGATTTCTTATTTTTGTCTTACATTCTTTACTTATTTTTGTTATCAGGAATCATCTGAACTTAATCATCTAAAGGCCTTCAATATCCTCTAGCAATTCTAGGCTACCAGAGTGTTGTATTTTTCCAAGTGCATCTCCCTTGACCCTCAGGCAGGATAGTGAGGTTATTTGGGGTCAGCTTCTCACTTGTTTTGTACATACTGATTATGTCAACTCTTCCCTTGGACAGGAGCACATGATCCAGAATGAAGTGTCTATCTTAAGAAGAGTGAAGCATCCCAATATTGTTCTTCTGATTGAGGAGATGGATGTACCTACCGAACTGTATCTTGTCATGGAATTAGTAAAGGTGTGTACTTGGGAACAGAGATAAACCTCCGTATACGGCAGCACACTTTCCTAGGTTGTGTTGCTCTTCTCTATTTCTTTCCACCAGCGTGCAGTCTGATGTTTCTGTATATTGATGCAGTGATTAAGAGTATTTATTGAAGGGCTGCGGATGTACCTAGCAGCAAAGCACTTGCCTAGCATGCACCTGGTCCTGGGGTTGATCTCCAGTGCTGAAAAGAAAAATAGGTGATGATGGAGCCATATTAAAAGAGCATAAGACCTGCCCTTGGCCCATGTAGCTCTTCGACCCAGGGTGCATGGCCCTGTGTCTCATTTCCACCCATCTGTGTAATACAGAAGGTGTTAAATACCAGTACAATTTTATGAATTGTATTGGTATTGAATATTGTTAGTTTTTCTATGAACTATACCCAAAGATATCAATAAATTTCCAAAAACTGGCTTTCCATTTTTAATCATCAGCATAATAAAATAACAGCTCTACTAATAATATAAACAGACTACTTCCTTTCCGTGTATATTGTAATTTCCTAATGTTACATAAATTTGCCTATTTACTCTATGAAAATATAGAAAATCAGATCAGCCAGGTGTTCATAACGGCTGAGTGTTTTCCTTACTTCTGTATACTTCAAATCATCAGTAATTAGAAGTTCTAAAAACTAGAATGTTTCATTTTTATGAAGATTATTTTTTTTTTTTCCTCAAAGCCTTTTCTGGTATTCTACCTACTTGAAGACTGGAGCAATTTCTTTCTTTCTTTTTCTTTTTGTTAAAGCATTTAAGACAGGAGAGGCCCGGCGAGATGGCTCAGCGGTCTAAAGTGCCTGCTTAGGCAAGGTTAGGCAACCTCAGGGACTGCAGTTTAATCTCTGGCACCACATGCTGCTCCAGCTCCACCCCCAGGGCAGGCTAAGTTGGCATATATATATGAGATACAGGATCTTCAGGGCTTCACTATGTAGATTCAACTCATAGTGATTCTCCTATTTTCAGCCTCCCAAGAGCTGGGATTGCAGGCACATGCCACCGCGCCCAGTCTTAGTTGCTATCTCAGCATGCCTGGGGGCACAGCCCTCACGGAATGCTGGGGGTGGAACCTGGCCACCGTGCTCTGCCAGAGCAGGCGCTTTAGTCTGCTGAGCCATCAGGCCCGCCTAGACTGCAGCAATTTCTACTTTAGTTCCAAGAATGAGGGGGTCCTTTTGACTGTTACAGCTTAGCTGCTGACTGGGTAATGTGAGATTTTCTTTTCTTTCAGATATAAGGTAAGGAAGGCATTTAATACACCAACTTGCTCCTATATAGGAAAGTGTTCAACCTGTTCCTATATAGAAACATGTTCATTCCTTGCAAGTGTTGCTTGACTTTAGAGGTGCTGGCTTTTCGTGGTTATTTATTTAATAATTTAGTGGTTATTTATTTATTTATTTATTTTTGCATTTTAGGGAAGGGTCTACAGGGCGTTCAGGGTCTCACTACTAGGTCGGGATCGTACCTCTAGCCCCTGCACCTGCTTTCAGGTGCTTTAATCCATTGAGCTATTTGGCTCACCCTTATTTAATTATATTTGCTCTTTTTTTTTCTACTTCAAAGTGTGGCCTGTTTCATCTGGAAGAGTCAAAGCTTGTTAGTTGTAACACAAACATATGGTCTTGTTTGAGGCTAACAAAATTGCTGTCATGTTTGAGGCTGAAAATGACAAAAATGTGACAGTATTTTTGCGGTAAAATTGTGAAACTCTTACTCCAACAAGCAAAGGTCACTTGTACTCATTTGAATTTAATAATAAATCCAAATAAATGTTGGCATTTTATTATCAAATTTTATTTTTACCAAACTTGTAATGTGTACTTTCTCTAGCACCAAAGTTAACATTTTTACCATGGCATTAATTTTATCCCAACAACTTCAAATCAATATATTCTCTATGTGTGTATTGATTAGGTCACTGCTGTCGGTTAGTTTTTGGATATCTGAGACTAAATTAACTTTGGAGACGAGAGAAGAGAGGCAAAAGCTCAAGTACTGATAGTATATTTTGTGGGAAATCCATCTGATTGTCGATAGTATGTTAGTAAGTGCAACAGCAAGGTCTCCACTGCACTGAACAGCCTCTGCATAAGTAGTGCGTGCTAACCGATGGCAACGCTCCAATTAACAGCCTTTGTGATTCTCCCCAGTGACCAGGACACGCCAACAAGGTCACAGAGGCTCTGTAGTCCAGCGCTGAGATCACACGGTTGTGCTACCAAATCATACTCTTGAATTCAGTCAGACTCAGACTCACCTCAAGACTAAGTCTGGGAAAGTGGAGACCAACCGCAACCTTGACCTGAATGTTGCCCTAAGGAATGTGGTCAGGGCTGCCTTCTCAAAGCCCAAGGGCCAGCAGTATGTGCAGGACACTCTGAAGCTACCGAGCAGCAAAGCTTGGATCCTGGGAATTAGTGTTGTAGCAGTTATTAAGTGAAATTGTAGAAATATCGGCAATAAGAGACCTCGGGCAGTCCAAGTGTCGCTCCTGCAAGCCATTCACAGGTGCAGAGGAAAGGCGGCCTAGTGTAGGAAGCAGTGCTGCTGAGGGCCAGCAAGAGGAAAAGGAGTTAAAGGGACATTCCAGGGAGAGACATGAGGGTGACAGACTCAGAGTCTGTTTTCAGCAGGGAGCAGAAATATCCCAGTGTTCCCAACCAAGCCATTCTGTTTGCTTCCTCTGCTGCCCCAACACCACCACCAAAATGGCAGCCTTGCGAAAAGAAAAAATGGCTTTTCTTAAAGCTTGTCCCAGGGTTTCATAGCACCACAAGTAACTGTATCATTGTATTTAGTTGTATAAAGCCTTATATAGGAAGAAACAAGAAAATACAGCAAGACAATAGATAATAAAATTCCCACAGTGGTTTATCCACTGGCTTTCTCAGGCTTTTTTCTTCTCTGTCCTTTTCTGGAAAATGGACTCCAGCCTCCTGGGGCCAGCATCTGCAGGTTCTGTCCACTTATTCTGGCTGAGGAAAGCAGGCAGTGGTCAATAGAAAAGCACTTTGTCTCCAAAAGTAACTTGCTAGCTCTCAAGGACATTTGCCATATTTGTGACACCACCTAAAGCACAAAAGGGTCTTAGGAAAGGGCAGCACAGCTAGGTGTGAAGGAACATGCCTGTAATTACAACACTGTAGAAGGCTGAGGCAGGAGGATCACAAGTTCAATTCCAGCCTGGGTCACTAAACAATTTAGCAAGATCCTGTCCCAGAATGAAACGTAAACAAGGGCTAAGGATGTGTGAAGGCCCTGCGTTCAAACCCTAGCACGGCCCCCTCCGAAAAAGGGCAGACGAAATTAAACAAATCAATATGAATGTTAGGGGCAGAACACAGAAGGCCTTTCCTTAGGTGTAGTGAATTGCTAGGAGAAGAAAACTCAGTACTGACTAAGGAGAAGGTAAATGTGGTTGTGCAGTGGGCGTAGGATAAAGAAGCACGGAATGAAGCCATCTGGTGGCAGCGCCACAGGACAACAGTTGGGGACAGTGTGTAGGGTCCTGATAGCCTCCTGATAGCCCAGGAGGACATGGATGAAAACTGCTTTAAAGATAGAACTAGTAAGATTTGTTGACTGTTTTGTAAAAGATGAAGAAGAGATGACAGGATGCCTGGCCTCAGTGAGCAGGACAATTCCAGAGTCCTGGAAGGGGCCCATGTGCAGCCACCCACACCCGCTGTGCCACCCCACAGGCTGTGTTCAGTACCAATGGGAATATCCTGCCTCCGCCAGTGATAGGAGGCAAGAGGAAAAGGTGCCTCGCCTTTGAGGGAAACACAGAGTTGAGAGAGATTTTGTCTGGAAACAAAATATAAATATATATGCTTAGTTTGAGACTTGCTACTGCCTGAGGCTGATTGAAAGAAGTTTCCAGAATGGAGATCGCAGAGGAACACAGAGGGTCCAGTCCAGATAGTAAAACCTAGACATTGTTAGCCTCCAATGCCTGTATTTTGCTTTTGCTATTTTAAGATGGAAAATTCAGCCCCACCTTAAGTAACAAATGAACCTATTTGGGAACTGTGTTTGACTGGCCGGTGCATTGTATACAAGAATGATGGGAGGTTGTTAGCAAATCATACACACATTCCCTGAGTTTCAAATAAATGTAACCTGAGTTGGAGGCCAAATTTGCTGTTTCATCAAGTAGCAATAATTAGCAAGGAACAAGGGAAGCAAAACTGCAGATGAATAATAGTCCTAGAAAACTTTCTTTGAAACTTCTCTATCCTCCCTCCCCTTCCCCCTCTCCTTTGTGTGATGCCTTCTGACCTGTTTTTTTCCCCATTCCTTACAAAGGGGCATATTACTGAAAAAGAAAACACTACACCCACTCCAAGAGAGCTAAATCTAGAGAATCAGAGAAGATGTGCATGTGCGGCACATGCCCGCACGTGGGGTGTGTGTGTGTGTGTGTGTGTGTGTGTCACCACTGCTATTAGCAGCAGAAGCTCAGTGTACCCCTTCCAGTGTCACTTGTTTCTCCTCGTTGGGGGAGGTTGAGGATTATGCATTTGCACTTCAGCTGGCAGTTGCGTGAGGCAAGGTGCACGTGCCAGAAGGCAACCTATGCTTCATGAGGCTTCTCCAGGTCTCCGCCCTGGGGACCCTGCTCCATGACTCCTCCCAGGTGGAGGCACAGAGGTGGCCGTGTGTCTGCTGTCAGAGAATCTTCTTCCTGTTTCTTTCTTGAGCTCTGGTGGAAATGCTGTCCTTTCATAACAAAAAGAGAAATCACCATAAGGTCTTTGGCCTTTTGAGAGGCAAGTGGCAGGGAAGCCCAGGCCCATCCCTCACTTCCTCTGTGGTCTGTCAGTCCTCTCTGCAGGCAGCACCGCCGCCCATCTGCTAACTTGCTGCTCTGCCTGCTATTCTCTTCTCAGGGTGGAGACCTTTTTGATGCCATTACTTCCACTAACAAATACACTGAGCGAGATGCCAGTGGGATGCTGTACAACCTGGCCAGCGCCATCAAATACCTGCATAGCCTGAACATCGTCCACCGCGACATCAAGCCAGAGAACCTGCTGGTAAGCAGAATGCTGACTTCAGGGCGTCCTGACTTCCAAACCCTCATGACTGAATATGTTTCCCCTTTTTTCTTTTCTTTCCTTTCTTTTAAAAATTTTTACCTTACAAGCTCATATCCAGCTCAGTATTTCCCGGGAGATTAACTATTTCAGTTGATCCATCAGTGTTTATATGCCATTAAGAGCCCTGACTTACTACCAAACAAATCCAGGCATGAGAGTGCAAACAGAACTCAGGAACAGCTGATATTTTAGGGAGGACAAGATTGTGGCTAGGGACACTTACATGGATATTATTTATCTATAGCACTTTTATGTCAGAATGTTTTTCATGGAGAAAAAGAAAGTCCACTCATAATTCTTTCAGTCATCCTAGCTTTACATCTGAATGATATGATCTGAAACCTAAGAAAAATAAATCACAAGGGTGTTTAAAGACATCAGCTCCTCTGCTTAAAAATAATCATGAAAAAGACTGATTTAAAGAAAGCCTTCCCTGCTTTGAAACTACCTAGTTTACTTTGAATTTCATGTTTCGAAGGAAGCACTGCGAGTTCTCCACACTAGCAAATGGGGGTCCCTTCCTAGCCCAGTTACTAAGGGGACAGTTGAGAAAGAAGAAAAGAGGTGGAGGCTGATTAGCGGTAGCTGCCACTCAGAAATATGGAAGTAGCATGAATTTTTACTCTTCCAACTGGAATTTTAATTTTACATAAATATATAAAACAATATTCATAGCATGTATATGCTATATACATATAATACAGTATAGTTCTATTTTTCTTTTGTTATCCATCCCTGAATATCACTGTGACGTGAGATGGTGTTAGTTTGTGCATCTCTTCAGTGACCTGCGATTGAAGGCTCTCTAATGCAACATTTCTCCAAGGATGTCTCCAAGACTTATTCTATCAGAATCATTCCCAGATGCCTGTGGTAAATGCGAATTTCTGTCTGGGTATGGTAGATTACAAGTCTGTAACCCCAGCCGGCTGAGGCAGAAGATTGTCATGAATTTGAGTCCAGCCTGGACAATATAGTAAGTTCAAAGCCTGAACTGCATAATAAGACCCTGACTCAGAAAACAATCAACCTGTAATCCCAGTGCTTGGGAGGCTGAGCACAGGTGGATCACTACGAGTCTGATCTGTATAGTGAGATTCTGTAGACCTTATACTAAAAGACAGAAAGAAATAAGGAAAGAAAAAAAGAAAGAAAAGGAAGTGAGCCAGACAGCCAGAAAGAAAGAAAGAAAGAAAGAAAGAAAGAAAGAAAGAAAGAAAGAAAAAAGAAAACAAATTTCTCTATATCTGTGTATCTCTGTCTACTCTGAAGTTGGGATCTAGGAACAGAGTGCAGAAATCCACATTGCAAACTCCTCCCAAGAGTGATCAGAATACATGCTTAGGTTTAAAGTGATGAGCAACTCAACTTCCACTGCACAAATCAAAGCTAATAAGAGGCACTGCCATGGAGAACCACCCACGGGCTCAGCCACGTGCTGGGGCTTTACAGTCATTATCTTACTTAATCCTCACATCCACCAAAATGAGGCAAATGCTTTGCACGTACCATTGTGCAGGTAAGGAAACTGGGTGCCTCAATGTAGATATCTTACCAACATTGTAACATCTTGTAAAAAAAAAAGTTCTGATCTACTCTAAAGCCACCAAACTCCATTTAGGGGAGGGTTAACTCCTTCCTGGACTTGACAGCTAGGAAGAAAAGATAGGCATTCCACTAATTAGTTCTTTGCAGTTTTGTTGGTAAACTTGTACCTACTGGCTACACTAACGAAGGCAACCGAGGTTAAAAAAAAAAACAGAGCTCTGACCTAGTTACACCTCGGATTGCATGGTTTCTGCACAGTGTAAACACTCTCTTCTGTTGCCTCTTTGGGCAGCAGCAATTTCCTGTCAAGTGCACTCATTCTTCCTGCGTCCAGAGTTTCCTAGGACTGTCCCTTGAGAGTAGACGCACAGGAGGCCTCTGTTTAATTTAATTTCTCAAGGCTCCAAAACTTCAGTGATTGAAAACTAAAGCTCACTTCCGTTCCCCTTTTTCATTTTCAGCTTAGTTCTGGGCACCCATTATTTATTTGCTCAACAACACAGTATTATCTATTTCTGCAAATGACTTAAGTGGCTCTGTAGCAGTGTACTTCTGCTGAAATTGCAACTTGCAATATCAGGTTCTGTGCACACTGGAACATTTCTTACTTTAACCAAAAAGTAAAAGATGTTCTCTCCTCCTTTCTCATTTCTTTTCTAATTAAAGAATCTGAAATATAAACAGAAACCATGGCAGTCAGTCATAATATAAGGTTAAAATATAACATGAAATCTGCTCATTGTATTCTCTGTTGTAGTGATTTTTTCTTTTTTTTTTTTTTTCTTTTTTTTTTACTATGGGAGGCAGGTGTTGGCAAATTTTTCAACAATAATTCTATTACAGGATAAAATTTTAAAAGTCCATTTAACAAAATTAGAATGACACCATTAATTCCATGTCAAATCTCTGTTACTTTGAAATTCTGTACACCTTCATGTAATGAAGATTTAAGATCAGATGGACAAAGTTCAAATCCAAGTGCTTCCGTCTGTCCCTGGCTGATGTCTTGACTTTGATCAGGTTACCTAACTCCTACAAGCCTCCTCCAAGGGCATTTTATGAAATCAGAGAGATAGGCAACTATTAATTCCTTTTGGTTTTTTCCCGTCTTGTAACAAAAATTGCATTAGCTCTAAAATAAAATCGTTTCATGATAACGTGGTATACAGTAAAAAATTTGATTCATTTTTTTGACATGGCTTTCATCCTTGCATGGATTTACTACTTGGTAGCAAAATGTAGAGCTAAAGACTTGAAAAGTGCTATAGCAAAGTTAATGCAAATACAATATTTTGAATTTATTTGCTTACTATAAGAAAAGTCAGCCAGTAAATAAAAAAGACTCATTACACATTTTGCAGTACTGTTTCATTTAAAGATCTGAAAAATTCTGCTAAAGCCTTAGATTAATAATATGTTTTTTTGCTAGTTACGTGTTTGATGAAGATTTATATATGGAAAGTGTTTTTCATAAATGCCTAATTCAGCTATAGATTTCTGTAAAAGGGTATACAGAACTTCCAGCATTTTTATTTTAATGCTTAGAGCATAATATAATAATATACCTTAGTTTTAAAGATCTGTAGCGACAATGTGAATGTTTTATTTAAGTTCTTGGTCAAGTCAAAATATTTTAATCATAAAACATGATCTGATTTACAGCTCCATTTTAGATAAAAACTGAGATCAATCCCAACAAAAGCACCCCGTATAAATGTATAAAATTACTTAAGTTTCTCCTCTAAGGGAATCTTGCCACTGATTCTGTGGTTCTTTTTGCTTTACTTTTTGTCGAACCTGGTGCACAGTAATCTTAAGGATGCGTGGCAGGTGATTGGCAGAATGGATGAGATGTGCACACAGGTGAATGAATATCATATGCTCCCAGAATGTAGGGGACAGGGCCAGTGGGACAAGTGCAAGCCCTTTGCCAGTTCATGTACTACATGGAGCAGTCAGAAACCTCTCTGAGGAGAATTTAGTGTACGGGAGTTACCACTAGATGGCACCCTTGTATGCTTGGCCACAAAAATCAGCCTGACTTTGATTCTTCTAGGGAACTAGGTGAGTCTTAAAAACGTACACCCAGATGTCACCTCCTTATGAAGTTCAGTCTTCACGGGCAAAAATATAATCTACATCACTATTTTTATTAGATTACAGAAGTAAACACTGTCATTGTCTCCCAATGTAAAAACATATATTTAAAACCTCCCCACCCCAAACTCCCCAGCAGGAGAAAGCAGTTTCCTGGAGAATCTGTCTCTTTTGTTCAGCAATTTTCTTTCCGGAGATTCTTTTTGAGTGCTTTTGCTGCTCCAGGCTTCCCACAAAGTGTGACCATGTCACTCCATGACTACTTGCCTAGCAGTGCTGTCCTATTCACCCTGAGGGACAGTCACAGTTTGTTCTAACTGTTCTTAATTTCCACTCAAGTAACACCAACCTCAAAAGCCCAAGACTCTTACTCCCCGAATCCATACTGGGGTAGCATAGCTAACAGTGGCAGACAGCAAGCACTCAAATAGAGCTCATGAGCAAAAACACATGTGGGGCAATTTGCAGTGAGTTCTCTGTAGAGCTTTTCCCCAGGATCCATAGGGGATTGGCACAAGTACTCCCTATGGAGACCCAAACTTGTGAAGCTCCAGTTTCTTATATAAAATGGTATAGTATTTGCATAGAACACGTGTATATCCTTCCATATACTTTAAATGATTCTTGATGACTTGTAATATTCCATATAATGTAAACATTATATGAATGATTATTACACTTGCAATCATTAAAGAAATGATTATAAGAAAAAAATCTACACATGTTTAATACAGAAATAATTATTTATTAAACATTTCCAACCTTCATAATCCAGAGCCCCCAGACACAGAACAACTATGCTATGAACTTGGGTCACCAGAGTGTGTTGATGAATGGCTTGGGAATCGCCCAGAGGAAGAAAGTCAGTGCACCTCATGCGTCTATCCCTAGCGCTCCTAATCATCATTGCTTCTAACTTGAGTTGAAACTATATTATACCAAATTACAGAATTATCTTTGGCTCCAAAATCAGCAAAGTGAAATGTAAAAAGACTTAAACATAAATCCCTGTGGACTAAGTGGTTTTGGCATCATTGATTTATTGATGATTGCAGAAAGAGTAATGAGAAAACTTGACACAACTGCAGGTCAAGAGGCAATGAGCTGACCATAAGTTCAGTGTGAGTCTCAGTGGGACATGGCTGCTAAAAATATTAATGTGCCCTTAGACTTCTTTCACTGAAAGAGTGTCACTATCAGTGGAGTCCTTTGCCTTCTCATTTCATGGTACACTATTTGGTTATAACCTGCTCTGTCATGTCAGAGACCTAGGGCCCAAACTGAGAAGGGATGGACCGCATGGAGCAGGTCATTTGTCAAATATATGAAAGGCTGCCAATGGAAGGAGAGAGAACTTTTGGATGCTGTAGTTAAGAGCAATAAACTATAACTAAAGCTGGGCATGGTGGTGCACACCTGTAGTCCCTGATGCTTGGGAGGCTAAGGCAGGAAGATTGCAAATACAAAGATAGCCTTGGCAAGTTACCAAGATTAAAGAAAAAACACAAAAAAAACTAAAGAGATGACATTAATAAGATATACTTGTATGGGTGAGAGATTTAGAGCAATATGAGAAAAAATTTTAAGTTATACCTCTTTGAAAGTAAAATGGCCTTGATTTTAGGTAAGTAGTCACTGTATGTGTACAAGCAGAAACTAAATGGTTTTGTTTTTGTGATGCTGGGGACCAAACCAGGGCCTTGGACATGTTTAGCTGTCACTCTACCACTGAGCTACATCTCCAACTAGGATGATCCTTTTTTATGGATGTTTAGGAAAAATATTTAGCTCTTTGAATTCAAATGAGAGTAGAAAAAATGGGAAAAAACAGCATTTTCCCATTATTTAGTACAGTAATGTGCCATTTTTTTAGCACCAAGCATTTACAGAGGTTCTTCTTCTTCAAGGATCTGTGATGTTCAGTTATCTTACATGCACTGGTGGACGGTCACTCCCAGTGGAGTCCTTTGCCTTTGTGGTTCACAGCACCTCACTTCATAGAATCTTTTCAAAAGTCAGTTGAATAATAGGCAGCCATTGACTTAAATGAGTATATCCTGTGGCCAAGTCATTCCAGTTCTAGAACTGTAACCTATGGGGGAAAAATCAGATACATAGAGAGTAATGTGTATTTGTATAGAGGTATTTGCCTTAGTGGGTGTTTTTTTAGCATGAAAAAAAAATCCCAGTGTGCACTAAAACAACTTACAGAATGCTAATTAGTTAAACAAGAATATGTTGGTGTGACCTGACATTCTGAGTTTAGAATCATAGGCGCTGACATATCTGAGTTTAATTTTTGAAGCTGGTTCTTATTAGTTGTGTAACGTTGGGAAAGTTGTGTAATATAACTCAGCTTTAATTTTCCTGTCTCTAGGAAGTGTCAGTAAGAGTATTTAATGAATAGGACTGTGGAAGGAGCAAAGGGGCCTAAGTACACGAAGTCCCTCTCATGACATCTGGCACACCCTTGTGCTTAGCAAACAGGGGTGATAATAGGTGTTCTGGGGTTATTATTATGCCACATACACATAACGGAATATCCAACAGCCCCTGAAAAGAACTATATGTGTCTATGATCATTCATTTGGGAAAACATTGAGGATTTATTATCCTGTGGGTGGGGACCAAGCAGAAAAGAAAGTTCTTGGAAGCCATAGCCTGTGTTGCTAGCAGTGGTTATTTCTGATAGCAAGATTAGGGGAGCATTTAGTTCCTTTTCTCTACAATGATCCGTCTTTTCTAACTTTTATTCAATGACATTATTGAATGGTAATTCTTTACCAAAACATAGTTTAATTTTTAAAATTTGCAATGATGCTGAGTTCTCACAGTTTGGACAAAATCCTAGATTAGAGTTCCTAACAGGATCTGGAATGTCTGCTTTGTGCATCTTGCTGCAGCTGCCTGGAACTCCTTTTTAGATATTTTCATGTCTATTTTAATTTGAGGGTAAGAATCAGGTTTCCTGGAGTTTCCATTTACTTCTTCAGCTTCCCAGATCTCTCCAGTGTAATACTTGGAGAAGTGATTTTATTTCTTCCTTTAAAATTGTTGCCATTCTTCTGGCTAACTCCTTTCTGGGTTCTACGGAACTTTCAATGTTTTTGTTATTTTAGTTAACTCTTGGTATCATAAATACTTGGCATATATTTTATTATATGCCAAGTGTTTTTATTATATTTTTCTAGAAAGTCTAATTCAAAAATATGTAATCATAAAGTGTGCCTTGCAAAATAACTCGCTGCTTAAATGTTGTTATACTTCATTTCTTAGAGATTAAAGATTTAGATTTAATCCATTTGTCTTAGAAAACATCATAATGACCACATTCCATGAATGGTGGAAAATCAGTCTTTTTAAAGAGATATCATAAATGTTAAAAAGTAAATTGATCTTTTTTTCATGCATTTGTCAATTTCACACCACTTTTACTCAATTCTATTCGGTGAAGTAATTTTTAGTGTCTATGCACCTCCTCTGTGAAAACCATTTCAGTGGTTACTGGTGATTCATTATCCAACTTTTCAACAAGGCTATCCTTGAATTTGCAGCAACACAGAGAATTGGTTTGGTCCAATGCATCTGTTATATTTGTCAGGTTTACTTCTTGATTATAGGAATCTCAGAAACATTTGACTGGGTTCAGGTTATCTATGAATTTTCATAATATTTTATGGCCACCGGCTGCATTTTATGACTGTATATTAAAGGTTTTATTTTTTCAAATAACTCTTCCAAATGGCCTCAATTTCTCATCCAAGAGAAGTCAGGCAAATGCCCAAATGTCCACTCCTGTTCAGCAAGTTACAGCTTGTGCAAAGCCCCAAAGAGAGGAGAAAGATACTAAAATAAAATCCTTAAAAAAGAAGTATCAGTGCCAAAACTTTACAATCTTGATGTTTCTTTCTATCCTTGACATTTCATTCTCTCTCCTTTTGGTGAGACATACCTTCAGCTTTTAATTGGAACTTTTTCATAAATGTAGCCATTTAACACATTTAGTCTGTCAAATCATGAGATGTCTTTATAGCCATATAATAAACCCTAGAGAACAACTTCTCTGACTGTAACCATCTGCAATGATCACAAGAGTGGCTTACAAAATACTGACAGTCTTTATGGTAATAGGATACATATGGCAACCCACAATTATGTGTAGTTGCATTCAATTAGTGTTGTACAATTACACAGTTTTATTGCTTAGTTAAAACAGTGAAAGCACTACATACTGAGTAATTTGCACTAATTCCCATCTCTTTAATAGCCCCTCGGTGCTTAAAGTGTGAGGGAACATTGATAACATTTAAAGGACCTAGGATGAACGTTAAATTATATCTCATGTTGTGGACACTCCTTGACTGACAATTAATGTACTGCCACTTCATGTGTGGGTCATGTTTGTAGAGGCTTTTAAAATACAATTATAGCCAAAAGTTCTTCTTATTTTTTACTTTACTTTTTTATGCCTCATGGTTAAACTTTTCTGCTCTCAAGTAAATGTTCATTTTAAAAGAAAACAAAAAAGGGTAATAAGAGACAAGGAAAAATGCCATAGGATTGACCTGCTACAATTTTTTATATGCTCAGATTTCTAAATTTCTGTGTAAAAATGTGTAACTTTTTTTTATCACATTCTATAGAATATATATATTCTTAGAATATCGATGACTGATGGAAAATACCAATTCCGTGTTAAGTCTAAGGCATTTGATATTCAGAAAGACAGTGATGTTAAGCTCAAGTACGTATGTTACAGAGTAATAGCACCAAGCTTCTTTTCTGGAGGGTTAAGAACTTAAGTTTGCAGACCAAAAAATTAGAGAAGAAGGGCTACAAGGTTAGCCAATATTTTGGTCCTATCCCTTCAAGGTCACTGAGGACTCAGGACGTAAGAGAACCTGTACTATAACATACTATAACTCAGTGGTGTTCCAAATTTTCTGTTCAAGGAGATTATGGGACCACAGAGGAAAGGGATCAATGATGTATAGTGTGCCTAAGAAAAGTTACCTAGAGAGAAAACATTCTCTCAGACTCTCACAGAGAGCAAATGGGTCAAGAAATGACTGTGACTCATCCAGATGGCTGATACTGATAAAAGTTTTACAAAATGCTGTACATGGTTTCAATCCTGAGGGGATTTGACTAACCTTGTCAAATACAAAAGTTACATGTTTCGTTACATAGGTCTTGCTTTAAGTTGGCATTGTTTGAAGCATTCCGAAGGTACTCGTGTCTTGAAATGTTTTCAATTACAAGAAGCCTTTGCCTCTAAGCTCTCTTTGTCTCTCCTAAATATAACCTGAACCTCTTTATGTTGATGAAATACTCTACAATTTCCAAAGCAAAGAAAGAGTGTTCTACACATGTCTAAGGAGAGATTTAAAAAGTAATTTTAAAACCATACATTCAATGTATTTTATTTAAATCATTTCCACTTTTCTCAAAGAGTTACTACTTTCAAATAATCCTCATTTTCTTTAATTTTAGACAGTTTTTTTAGTGTCTTCTTTTGTTTGTCTTGTGATGCTGAAGTTTG
>PVKN010020168.1:0-16071 GCA_004027915.1 Capromys pilorides
CGTGACTTCATATTGCTTTCAGTAATTGTAATTCTCTGGGGGAGAAAAAAAAAAAAAGTATCAACATATATAATAGAAAGTCATGAAAATTGTTTTAACTATGATGTAGATAGCTCTGTATAAAATTTAAGTCATTGTACCTTATATAGCAGCACTTATTTAACACGTAATTAGAATGTTGGAAGATAGAAAACTGAATTTCAGGAGTAATAAAATACAAAAACTATTTACTTTAGCAGGTCTTGTTTCATCTTCAAACTCATAATCACTGACATCCATGTCTTCACAAGAACTAAAAAAAAAATCAATTTTTTTCATCAATATATTTAACAAAAAAAAATTTCTTAACTTCAGATTCAAACACACCTGTTTTGTTTTTTGTTTTCAGGACCAGGGATTGAACTCAGGCCATTGTGCCTGCTAGGAAACCACTTATTCTACTGAGCTATTTCTCTAGCCCCTTCAAATGTACCTGTTAATCTGAACTACAATGAAATGAAATTTTAATGGAGAAAAGTAAAACCATTTAATTTTATAATCACAAGATTCAATCCAGGGACTGGGGAGATAGCTCAGTGGTCTAAAGTGCTTGCCTGGCAAGCACAGGCACCTGGGTTCTATCCACATGCCACAGAAACCAGGCATGGTGGCACACGCCCGTAACATCAGCACTGGGGAAGTAGAGACAGGATCACTGCGTATTCAATCTGCATAGTGAAACCCTTTACCAAATACAAAAAAAGAAATGGTTCAATCCAGTTGATGAAAATGGTGTAGACACGGGCCGGCGAGATGGTTCAGTGGTCTAAAGCGCCTGCTTAGGAAAGCTCAGGCAATTGGAGGGACTATGGTTCAATTCCCGGCACCACAAGCTGCACCAGCCCCACCACCAGGGCAGGCTGAGCCAGCCACAAAATAAATCAATAAAGAAATAAACAAACAAATGAACAAGCAAACAAATAAAATTTAAAAAAAAAAAAAAAGAAAGAAAGAAAGAAAAGAAAATGGTGTAGACAGGCTCACTGATGAGAAGTCATTACCAACACATATCAGAATTGAAGCCTTTCTAAAGGCTCTGCCTAGGCTAGGCCTAGCGGCACAAACTCTGTAATCCTTGGGAAGCTGAGACAAGAGGATCACAGTCAGTGAGGCCCATGAGGGACACACAGTGAGTTTCTCGACCAGCCTGAACTGACTAGTGAAACTACCTCAAAAAGGCAAAAATCGGCCAGGCGTAGTGGCGCACACCTGTAATCCCAGCAGGATTAGGAGGCTGAGGCAGGAGAATCAGTGCAAGTTCAAGACCTGCCTGCGCTACACTCAAGGCCAGCCTGAATTGCATAGTGAGACCTTGTCTCAAAGACCAAAAAAATGGCAAAAAATAAACTCTACCGGGACCAGCAAATTGGCTCAGCTGTCTAAAGCGCCTGCTAAGGAAAGCTTAGGCAACTGCAGGGACCATGGTTCGCAGGGTTCATGGTTCGATCCCCAGCACCACAGGCTGTGCCAGCCCCACACACCCAGGGCAGCTGAGCCAGCCATAATACAAAAATAAATAAATTTCATCAAGTTCCATAAGATCTAGGTTGTTTTTTTTTTTTTAAAGATCTAGGTTTTTTTATTCCTTTCTCACACCACTTCTTTCTTATAACTGCTTATTTTCCACACAAGGGAAAAAATTTCAGAATACAAACAACCATGTCATTCAGTAGAAACTCAATTTTGCTAAGTATACCACTAAACCAATCACGGGTGATGAAGGGGACAAAACTTTTAATACACGACTTACTCATTCCAATATGCTCTTTTTCTTCCTCGACACTGTCCTGATGAATGGAGCAACACAGAATCCGGGGTAAAGGGATTGATATTTACTTGAGGAGTATGTCGGATGTCATATTCTCTTTTTCCAGACTTTTCTGTGTCCATGAAAAGAGAACCCCGGAGTTTAACAGAACTGGAATCAATTCCTCGAGCTTTGGAAAGCAAACTCTACAGAAGGAAAAATAAAATTTTTAGGATCCGAGTCCTTCCTATGGACAGAAGCAGCCTTCTCCATCCAACCTTCAACAAGCCTTAAGTGATTGAATGCACAGGGCCAAGCAACACAAGGGTTGGGTACTAGCTTAATGAAAAAGCCTTGACCTAGCCAAGTCGGAAGATCCGAACACTCCCAAATCCAGGGCACAAGCCTTTGTTACATTTCACACAAAATACCTTAACAGTGACTAATGTAGGAGGCAGGAGCTGAGGGTAGTTACTACCTTTCTGAAAAAGGCAGCAAAGTAAAATAGGTCTCTGGCCCTAAAAGGAGCATATGCTTAAACTAAGTTCACCTAAAAATAGATAGTGGGGCCTGAGAGATGGCTCAGTGGTCTAAAGCGCCTGCTTAGGCAGCCACAGGGACTGCGGTTCGATACCTGGCACCACATGCTGCGCCAGCCCCACCCCCAGAGCAGACTGAGCCGGCCAGAACACAAATAAATAAATGAGGTTTAAAAAATAAAGTTAAATAAATAAATAAATAAATGAAGTCCCACAAAAGCTCCCCCCTCCCCCCAAACCCAGCATTGGAAACCACCACAGGACCCCACCTCCGGCTCCAGAAAACTTGCTCTGGCAAGTCTAATAAACAGCTGGGCTGCAAAGCACTGCACCCTGGGTTTATGACTAACACTGAAATCACAAGGTTCTTGTCTTTAAAGGTCCATTTCCTAGCCGGGCGTGGTGGCGCCCGCCTGTAATCCTAACACTTGGGAGGCTGAAGCAGGAGGATCGGTGCGAGTTCGAGACCAGCCTTTGCTACAAAAGTGAGCTCAAGGCCAGCCTTAACTGCATAGCGAGACCCCGTCTCAAAAAGACCAAAAGAAAGATAGATCCGTTTCCTATATTAACTTTACAAATTCAACCGCTTGTCCTACTATCTCGGGAAGTGACCATGCTTAATGGGCTGTGACCCTCAAAGCTTTCAGAGGAGCGGTCATCTGCTCAACCACTGGCCCCTTCCACACGCAGGTGCTCAACACCTATTTATTCAACACTAAGTGGCCGACAAACAGCTCGATGAAGCCACCCAAACCTAGGCTCTGCAAACGCGCGGACAGAAATAGTAGTACCAAGGTGACTGAAGCGCGGCGTGAAGTTATCTCCGGGTCTTTAGGATTCTAAGGGCGGGGAAAGCCAGCTCGATTCCCAAGAGGGCGCGCCACCTCTCGCTCCACACCAAAACTTTACCCAAGTAAGGCCACAGAACCCGAAACAAGCGCAGGGAAATTTGTTTTAAATAAAAACCAAACACCTTCTGCGCCTAGCCGCCCAAATTACAGGCCCAAACGCCGCGCTCCAAAGGCGCCATCTGGCCCGGGAGTGTCGGGTGGTCGGGACGCCCTGCGCCGCACCCTTTTCGCGCTGCCCTCCGGGGCCCCCGACCGCCCGGGCGCGGCTCCCCCACCACCCCTTTGTAAGATGAAGACGTCCCCATTGTTCGGTTACATAATCTCAACGGACGCCGGCCGAGCAGGCCCAGGAAGGGGGCGCTGCCAACTCGGGGCGCCGCGGGCGCGGCTTACTTTGGGCGTGTGCGGGGTGTCGAAGAGCCGCAGCTTGCGAAAGGTCTTGTGCGGCGGGGTGCCCGGCTGCTCCGGCCGCGGAGAGCGAGGCCCTCCGCCCGCCCGCCCTCCGCAGCGCACCGGGGAGAAGGCGCTGCCCAGGAAGTAGGCGGCGGCCGGAGACTTGACCGGCGACGAGGAGCCGAAGCCCTCCTCCTCCCACGAGTCGCCCTCGGTGCCACCACCTGCCCGGTCCGCGTCGGCACCCGGGCTGGCGCCCTCCAGCAGCATGTCCTCCTCCAGCTCCCCGGGGCTGTCGGGCGCCGGGCGGCTCTCGAGCCCGGGCTCCGTGGGGCTCCTCGCCGGCGGTAGCGGCGAGTCGGGCTCCTGGAAGGCCGAGTCCTCGCCGGTGCTGTGGCCGCTGCCTTCCTCCTCTTCCTCCTCCTCTTCCTCACAGTCGCTGCACGGCGAGAAGATCAGCTTCTGCCTCAGGCTGCAGGCGGCGTCCGCGCGGCGGGAAGGCGGCGGCTGCTGCCGGCTGAGGAAGCTCATGATGGAGCTGCGACCGCGGCCGAGCGGAGAGCAGCGGCGGCCCGCGAGTCCCGGACGCTGCCGGCCCAGGGGGCGGGTCCGCCACGTGGGGTGGACGCGTCGGGCCGCGGGTGCTCGGGCCTGCGAAGGGGAGGTGGCGGCGGCTCTGGGGAAGCTCCGGGCTACGGACGACCACGGCGGCGACGGCGCGCACTGTCCCGCACAGGCTGGGCGGCCGGGGCGCTGAGGCTGGGGGTCCGCGGGTCCAGCCGCAAGTTCAGGCTCCGCGGCTTCCCGCGACCGTTAATCACGTGAAGGCCCAGCCCACCAATCCCCGCCCCGCTCAGGGTTTGAAAAAAAAGGAGGGCGCGACGTCGCTCGTGGGGGCGGGGCCGGCTACGCGATTTTGGCGCGAAACTGCGGGCTCCGCCCTCCGCTCGGCACAGAGCCAGACCTGGGCGGGGACGGTGCCGCGGGCGGGAGGCCGGGCCTCGCGGTGGAGAGGCGCGGCGCTGCGCTGTGGTGGATCCAGGGGACCACGACTCCTCGCCGGTCCACCGGCGCCCTGAAGTCTGAAGCGGGATGGGCGGTCAGGCAGAGCCTGTGGGTGTCGGCGGCCGGAAGCAGTCGGGGACCGAGTGTCTCTCCCCCTTGGGCGCTGTGGGCGGGGTGGCGCGGTCAGGTTCCTGAGTCGAGGCTGGGGCGACAGCGCTGATTCTAGTGAATTCCCGGTGAGCGGTGGTCTTGTGTCCCACGTGGGAACCGCGGCCCGTGTGTGCGCCCCAGGCGGGCCCCCCGAGCCTGCGCTGCTCTCTGGACCACGGCGAACGAAAGCGCCAAAGTCAAGCGTCCCGCTCGCAGCCGCGGGGTTTGCGTCTGCTCGCCAGCACGCGGCCAGTGTGGGCCAAACCCACGGTCCTGTGCTCCTGTGGGGGAATAAAAATCCTCTTTGAATCGTCTCGTAGTACATGCAAGTTTCTGTTCTAAATAATCCCACAGCGAATATTTTTTCTTTTTTCTTATTCCTTAGGACAGCCTGCTGGAGAGTTGCTGGGTTAAAGGATGTAAGCTGCCAAACTGTCCTCCAGAGAATATGCATTCTCTGGTTTGCGTTAGGTTTGAACACATTTAAGTTCCGGATGTCAAGAGAGTATGTATTTCAGGTTTATTAAACTTGAGATGTGTTTTGATTCACAGTAGTAGACAGTGGTAATGGGTCGAATGGTCATTTGCATTTGTGTGTTTCCTTTCAGCTAGCGCTCTGTGCGCCTGAACTCTGTGCTAGGCGGTGTGCTAAAGACAAGCCACATTTTTTTTTCTTTTGAAACAGGGTTTCGCTATGCAAATTCAGGCTGCCCTCGAGCTCACTTTTGTAGCCTAGACTGGTCTTGAACTCGCATGCATCCTCCTGCCTCAGTCTCAGAAGTGCTGGATTATAGGTGTGCACACCACTACGCCCGGATCCAGATTTTTAAAAATGAAAACACAGGGGCCCACGAGATAGCTCCGCGGCACAAGTGCCTGCCTGGCAAGTGCAAGGTCATGAGTTCGAACCCTGGTCCGCAAAAAATAAAAAAGTAAGATAAAATAAAAATGAAAACAGATTAGTACTCAGCGTGAAGTTCCTCACATCACCACTAAGGATATGGGAATCGACAGACATTTGCTGGCTGGTGTAAAACTTGTGTCTTTTTTTGGCCTGGGTACTCAAAAAGTTTCTTTTTGTGGGACCAGGGTTCAAACTGTAAACCTTGTACTTGACAGAAAGGCACTTGTGCCACAGAGCTATCTCCCCAACCCATGGAAACTCAGATTTAAAGGACCTAAATTCCATTGAACTCTAGGTATTTAGGAGAGGCCACCTCTGACCCCAGCCTCCAGAGCCAAGGAAGAACTGTTGCTAGTACCCTCCCGCTAATGCTTCTCCTCTGTCACTTCTCAAAACAAAAATTCTTTGTTAGGGACAGTTGACATTTTCTGTTGTTTTTTTTTTTTTTAACATTTTCTCAGTTTTATGAACATGTAAACAACCTGAAAAATTGCTGGGTTTGAGCGGGTGAGATGGTTCAGTGGTCTAAAGCACCTGCTTAGGCAAGCTTAGGCAACCGTAGGGACTGTGGTTCAATCCCGAGCACCACCCGCAGGGCAGGCTGAGCTGGCCATAATGTTAAAAAAAAAAAAAAGTAAATAACATTGCTGCTTTTTTTTCTTTTTTGTACTGATCTATAGCATGAATTAAAGTGTGCCTTCTAGGTAAATGGAAACTATTTATTTATTTACTTACTTACTTACTTACTTATTTACTTACTTACTTATTGGCATTATGGCCCGCTCAGTCTGCCCTAGGGTGGGGCTGGCGTAGCATGTGGTGCCAGGGATCGAACAGCCGACCCCTGGTTGCCAAACTTTCCTAAGCAGGCGCTTTAGACCACTGCTGATCCAACTCGCTGGCCCCAATGGAAACTTTAAAGTCCCTGAGTTTCTTCTCTCAGGTTCTTGTTCCAGAGTCTGTAAGGATTTACCCCACTGTTAATCGCGGAAACCCAGGACCCCCTACTCACAACACATTCACTCTTTCACAACATCCTGCTTTGTTGCCTTAACCTGGGTTCTAGCTATCTCAATGTGATTTGTTACTATCTCTCTCTAGGAAACATTAGGTAGGGCCTTCAGGGTAGGCACTTCCCTATTTCCTTTGTTGGAGTATTTTGATATAGTTTAGGAATTCACTATCTTTTTTTTTTTTTTTTTTTTTTGTCGTTTTTGAAACAGGGTTTCACTATGCAGTTCAGTCCGGCCTTGAGCTCACTTTTGTAGCCCAGGCTGGTCTCGAACTTGCACTGATCCTCCTGCCTCAGCCTCCAAAGTGCTGGGATTATAGGCATGCACCACCACACCCGGCAGGAATTCACTATCTTATGACTGATTTTTTTTTTTTAATTACTTAAAAGGCAGGGCGTGTTGGCGCACACCTGTAATCCCAGCACTTGGGAGGCTGAGGCAGGAGGATCAGTGTGAGTTCGAGACCAGCCTGAGCTACAAAAGTGAGCTCAAGGCCAGCCTGAACTGCATAGTGAGACCCTGTCTCAAAAAGACAAAAAAAAAAAAATTACTTAAAAGGTTTGATGACGACCAACCATGTAATCTCAGCAATCTGCATAGTGAAACCCTGTCTCAAAAATACCAAGAACAGGGCCAGGGAGATATCTCTGTGGCACAAGTGCCTGCCTAGCAACTGCAAGGTCATGAGTTTGAACCCCAGTCCCACCAAAAAAATAAATAAGATAAAAGAAGGGTTGGGGATGTAGCTCAGTGTGCAAGCCCTGGGGTCAGTTCTATCAGTGGTAGAAGCTAGGGATAGCATTCAGGAGACCCGAACTTCTCTCTCTCTCTCTCTCTCTCTCTCTCTCTCTCTCTCTCTCTCTCACACACACACGCACACACACACACACACACACACACACACACACACACTCTGCCAGAAACACCATTACTTTGGACTGACAGCTCCTGGAAACCCCTCATGTTCAGAGCTCCAACAATCAGTACTGTGCCCTGGACCCTGAGAAGGTGCTTAGTAAATGTTTCTGGAATAACTCTAAGAAAATCCAGTCATCTTTAAAACAAGCACCAAAAGAAATAAGAAACCAAGGCCCTACCTCCTCCAACTAAGCACATGGCAGGCACAATATTAAAATTTAATGACAGCAACATCCTAACTGAAATCCGAAGTGACTGTTCTGATTTTTTAAACTTCATGCTCCTCAGAACAGAACATTCTGTACTGGAAAGAGGAGTCACACCCACCCGACCCAGGACAGACTCCTGGCTCCTTTCCACGCCCAACATTTGTAATGTTGCTAGGCAATTTTTGCAGGCTGCACATGCTCCTAGTAGCTGTTGTTATAACAGTAAAAAATTTCACTTCTGGCTGTGATGCGAACAAGCTTAACCTGTTTGTCCTCTTGGACCCGTGACTTAGCAAGTGTGGTAAAAGGCTTTAATGTTACTGTCAGCGCATTCACCTTCCTTGGCTGTGGTGTAAACAAGATTCTGGCCCTGAAGATTTACAAGCAAGCCACCTAAATCACCTAAAATACAACACGCATAGCTGTGTGTGTATTCCTAGTCACACAGGCTGTGCTCTCTGAAGGAAATCCTTCAAAAGTAGAAACTGAGATTTCTGGGTGATACAGTTTGTAGGATTGTCTCATAAACTTAGTGGGGCTTTACCCACAACCAAACTGTTTTCTTCTCTTTTTTTTTTTTTTTTTTTTTTTGGTGGTACCAGGGATTGAACTCAGGACCTTACACTTGCCAGCCACACACTTATTCCACTGAGCTATCTCCCCGGTTTTTGGTTTTGGTCCTGGAGAAGTAATCATCTCTTAACATTCTAATAGATTTTTAATTTTCCAAAAAGCTCCATGTCAGATTTTCACTTAAAAAGCAAATAGAATGCTACAAAAGTTCTACTGTTAGCTGGGCGTGGTAGTGCATTCCTGTAATATCAGCACTCCGGAGGCTGAGGCAGGAGGATCACTGCGAGGCCAGGCTGCATTTCATAGTCAGTTGGAAGCTAGCCTAAGCCACAAAGTGAGACTCTCAAAAGGAGCTGCAAGAAAAGTTCAACTGTCTTCATCTTACTATCACTCCCTTTCTCCTCCTGCTTGTTATTGCAACAGACCTGAACTTACATTATCTGAGCTCCAACTGTTACCGACTACTGACAGGCTCCAGGAGTCCAGGCCTCAGGGTAGAACAGGTCAGTCCTAGCACTGCTCCTAGTTGACTTCTCAGGTGCAGCTTGATGTCATTGGCCTTAAATTCCTCTGGCAGATGTGGTTATCTGAGCATTTCATCACCTGTTGATCAACTCCTGCTGAGTAACAGTGTAAACAAATCTAATCTCAGGCTTTCAATAGGTTAGGTGTGAGACCAGAGTTTTCTCTCACAGGCAGTGTTCAAAAAATGAGTGTTTTGATTATAGCCATGTTGTTTAAGAATAATCTGCACTTTTGTTTTTATTTTGAGAGGGAGTCTCACTTTCAGGCTGGCCTTGCACTTACTATTGTAGCCCATGCTAACCTCTGATTTGTTCATACTTTTAAAGTCAATTAGGGGGGCCGGCGAGATGGTTCAGTGGTCTAAAGCGCCTGCTTAGGAAAGCTCAGGCAACTGTGGGGACTACGGTTCGATCCCCGGCACCACATGCTGCACCAGCCCCACCACCAGGGCAGGCTGAGCCAGCCATAAAATAAATAAAGAAACAAACAAGCAAATAAATAAATAAAAATAAAAAAATAAAAAAAATAAAGTCAATTAGGTTGGGGATAGCTCCGTGGCACAAGTGCCTGCCTGGCAAGTGCAAGGCTGTGAGTTCGAGCACCAGTCCCACAAAAAAAAAGGGGTGGGGGCAGCTAGGAAGATAGTTCAGTAGAATAAGTATTCGCCTGGCAAGTGCAAAGGCCTGAGTTCGATCCCTACTTCCAAAAAAAAAAAAGTAAATATATTGTGTGGCTGTTGATGGCCTCAAAATAAGTTTCCTTAATATGAATAAGTGTACATAAGTGTAATATGAATAGCTTAGTGTACAATCTGTTAAAATATTCAAATGAGAAGCTCACACCTGTAATCTTAGCACTTGGGAGGCTGAGGCAGAAGGATCAGTGTGAGTTTGAGACCAGCCTAGGCTATAAAAGTGAGCTCAAGGCCAGCCTGAACTGCATGGTGAGACCCTGTCTCAAAAAGACAAAAAAAGGGGGCCGGCGAGATGGTTCAGTGGTCTAAAGCGCCTGCTTAGGAGGGCTCAGGCAACTGTGGGGACTACAGTTCGATCCCAGGCACCACATGCTGCGCCAGCGCCACCACCAGGGCAGGCTGAGCCAGCCACAAAATGAATAAATAAAGAAACAAACAAACACAACAAGCAAACAAATAAATAAATAAATTTAAAAAAAAAAAAAGACAAAAAAAGAAAGAAAAGAAGTAGACAGCACTCGGGAGCCTGAGGCAGAAGGATCAGTGTGCATTCAAAACCAGCCTGGGCTACAAAAATGAGCTCAAGGCCAACCTCAACTGCACAGTGAGACCCTGTCTCAAAAAGACAAAAAAATAAATAAAAGAAAAAGTAAATAAAAGAAAAAATAAAAAAATTAGGGGTTGGGGAGATAGCTCAGTAGAATAAGCAGTTGCCTGGCAAGCCCAAGGGCCTGAGTTCAATCTCTGGTTCTGGAAAAATAAATAAATAAATAAATTTTAAAAAATAAAAGAATCAGAGCTAGGAATATCCATTGTATAAGGACTGGAGAAATATATGGATTCCATATAAAAATAAGATTTCAGGGACTGGCGAGATGGCGCAGAGGTCTAAAGCGCCGATTTAGGCAAAGTGCACGGACCGCGGTTCAATCCCCAGCACCGCAGGCTGAGCCAGCCATAATACAAATAAAATACATAAGGTTTAAATAAAATTTAAAAATATTTAAAAAAATATTTCACATTCAGTTTTTGCTTGGAGTCGTAAGAGAGATCATGCCAGCATATTTATTCTCCCCCCCACCCCACCCCAGCGGTACCAGGGATTGAACACAGGACCTTGCACTTGCCAGGTAGGCACTTATTCTAATTCTACTGAGCTATCTCCCCGGCCCCGATGCCAGCATATTTAAAAGTTGTGATGGGAATTTTTTTTTTTTTTTAAATAAAATGTTGTGATGGGGCCAGCCTAGAAAGCACAAGGTCTTGAGTTTGATTCCTGATACCAAAAAAAAAAAAAAAAGTTGTGTTTCAGGCTGTAAATGTAGCTCAGTGGTCTAATGCTTTCCTGGGTTCCATCTCCAGCCCCCCACCCCCCCAACACACACAGAGGCATCTGGCCATAAAACAAAAAGCTCTGTAACCAGCATTATTATCAAAAGGAACCCTCAGGTCTGCTTCCAATTATCTCAGTAGCTCCTAGCCTTAGGCCTGCATCTTGAAAGCCTGGAGTGCACAGCAGGCAGGCAACAATACTAACTGCAAGGCCTCTCAAGAAAAAATACTGCAGACATCATTCCTAGGTGAAAGAGTTCTCAGCTAACCTAATTCGAATCTATTGCTCCCTGAAGCAGCTAACAAAACATCATGCTTCCTATTGGCCGGTGGGATTGAATCTTGGAGGCTCATTTTCTCCAATGTCTTTTTTTTTTTTTTCTTGTTCGTCTTTACAGAGACAGAAGGGGCTGCTTTCCTCTATACTTTTATAGAGTTGCAGGAACTAAAAATGTCACTTCACAGACAAGTCCTAAACAGAGGGAATCTCAAGTACCCAACCGAAGTAGGCACTCAAAACACATTGAGGTCACTGATTAACTGCCTCTCCCTTGGGGCTGTGACCTGCACAGGAAGTGACCTGGATGGCCAGGAGGAGGGACTGCCCGTTGTTTGCTGACCACATTGTGATTATTTAAAGGAGCTTTGTGGAGATTACTGCAGCACAAAAGCCACAATGACTCTTCTCCAGTGAGTCAAGGGGCCCCGAGGGAAGGGAGAAAAGACTGATAGCGCAGGCCCCGGTCTTTTGTTAGCAACGGGACTTGTTTGGGTAACCCTGTTATGATGAGTCAGTAGAGTCAATTTTAAAGCTCTGTGAAAGGCTGCATTCAGCTCAGACGTGATTGAGAGATGAGCTCATCCAGTGTCGGAGGAGAGGATCCAGCGGTGGGATGTGAGCGCCGGGCAGCTGGTAGCAAACACGTGAACATGGAAGAAAGGCGCGGAGGGGGGTGGGGGTGGGGGCAGTCCTCCCGTGAGCGGCTCCCTTGTTCAAGAGTCCCTGGTAGCCTACAAACCACACATTAACTTAATCAGGTCAGAACTGAGAACCGTCCTACGTGCTATAGAGACCTGGGGTGCTTCTGAGTTACCTGGAAGTAGCCGGGGAGATAGCGCAGTAGAATAAGCACTTGCTGGGGCCGGAGAGATGGCTCAGTGGTCTAAAGTGCCTGCTTAGGCAAGTTTAGGCAACCCCAGGGACCACAGTTCGATCCCCGGCACCACATGCTGCGCCAGCCCCACCCCCACTGCGCCAGCCCCACCCCCAGGGCAGGCTGAGCCGGCCATAAAAATAAATAAATAAACAAACAAACAAATAAAAAGAATAATGCCGGGCAAGGTCTTGAGTTCAATCTCTGGTACTGAAAAAAAAAAAAAAAAAAGAAAGAAAGGAAAAAAAGGACAGAACTCCGTAATTGGGCTATCGAGATGGCTTGGTAGTCTAAAGCACCTGCTTAGAGGCAACTACAACCGCAGGGACCGCGGTTCGATCCCTGGCACCACATGCTATGCCAGCCCCATAAAAAAAAAGTGACCTGCCACCTAATAAGACAGGCACTGAGTCAGAGGCATTACCATACTTGCCTTATTTCAGCTGCACAGACGTTCTTCCAAGAGGATATTTTGTTTTTGTGGTACCCAGGGATCAAACTCAGGACTTTGCACTTGCCAGGCAGGTGCTTATGCTGCTGAGCTATATTCCCAGCCCTAAAAGGATGTTTTTATTCATATTTTACAGATGAAGAGCTCAAATAGCTCAGCGGATTAAAGTGCCTGTTTAGGCAGAGCAGCAACCAGGGTTGGATCCCAGCAGCATGAGACAGTGATGGAGACTGGGCATGGTGGCCTGCACCTGTAATCCCCAGTCTTGGAAAGCTGAACATAGGCAGATCACTATGAGTCCCTAGTAGACCTTGTACTAAAATAATAATAATAACAAAAAGAGCCAGCCACATAGCAGATTAAAGCGCCTGCAAACAGGCACAGAGGCCAAGGGTTCACCCTGGGCCTGCTGTGCCAGCCCCACCCCCAGGGCATGCTGAGATGGCAATAGAGACTGAGCATGGTGGTATGCACCTGTAATCCCGGCCCTTGGGAGGCTGTAAACAGGTGGATCACTTTGAGTCCGATCTAGTAGTGACACCCTGCACACCCTGTAGACTCTTCTCTAAAATCCAAAAATCCAAAAAAAAAAGTAAGATAATAATTAAAAAAAAAAAAAAACAGGGTAAGAGACTAAAAAGTAGTGAGATTTTTTTTTATATAATCTTTTTGAGACGGGGCCTCGCTGTGCAGTTCAGGCTGGCCTTGAGCTCACTTTGTAGCCCTGGCAGGTCTCCAACTTGAAGCAATGCTCCTGCCTCAGCCTCCTAGGTGATATTACAGGCATGTGCCGCCCCTTCCAGCCAGCAATGCTGTTAGGAGGTGACATCTGAACAGAAACCAAAATGAATTGAAAAAATTAGACAGAACATCAGGGGAAGCCGGGCCACGGTGGCGCACACCTATAATCCCAGCACTTGGGAGACTGAGGCAGGAAGATTGGTGTGAGTTCAAGACCAGCCTAGGCTACAAAAACTGAGCTCAAGATCAGATTGAACTGCATAGCGTGACCCTATCTCAAACAAACAAACAAAATCAGGGGAACTTATAATTGATTGTAGTAGTAATATTTAACATTGGTTTTATTATTTATTTATTTATTTACTTTTGTGGAACCAGGGTTCAAACTCACGACCTTGCACTTGCCAGGCAGGCACTTGTACCACAGAGCTATCTCCCTAGCCTCTGCTTTTAACATTGGTTTTAATACAGAAGTTTGCAACCACTTGAATATCCTTGACATTGTAAGTAACTAAAGTTCGCAAAATAATGAACTAGAACTACCTGTACAAAATGAAAAGATGAGCCAGGCATGGTGGCACACAGCTGTAATCCCAGAACTTGGGAGGCTGAGGCAGGAGGATCAGTGCCAGTTTGAGACCAGCCTGGGCTACAAAAGTGAGCTCAAGGCCAGCCTGAACTGCATAGTGAGACCCTGTCTCAAAAAGACCAAAAAAAAAAAAAGTAGCAAACCATACTTTTTTGTTATTGTAAGATTTGGCCTGGGCCAGAAAAATAGCTCAGAAGACTAAAGCGCCTGCTTAGGCAGGGCAGGGACTGGTGTGATCCTTGGCATGCCATTCTGGCCCCGCCTTCAGGACACTCTGGAGACTGTGCTAGGCGTTGCATACCTGTAATCCCAGTGCTTGGGAGGCTGAAAACAGGAGGATCACTAGGAGTCCAAGCTGTGCAGTGAGATCCTTGTAGACCCTGTACTAAATACATTTTTAGAAATAGAAAAAGCAAAACAAAACAAAACGCTGCACAGTTAAAAAAAAAATTTTGGCCTGACACAGTGAGGTGTCTTTCTTCTTGGGGGGTAGGAAGCTTTTGAGACAGTGTCTGATATATAGTTTAGGCTACCCCTAAACTCACTATGCAAGGGGCTGGGGAGATGGTGCAAGGTTGTGAGCTCAAACCCCGGTCCCCGCAAAAAATACATAAATAAATAAACTCACTGTGCAACTCTAGCTGGTCTCAAACTTACAGCAATCGTCCTTCCTCAGTCTCTCAATTGCTGGGATCTAGGTGTGTGCCATCATACCTGCCTAGGTGTATTCTTTTTTTTTTTTTTTTTAAAAGCTTTATTTATTTATTTATTTATTTATTTATTTATGTTATGGCCAGCTCAGTCTGTCCTGAGGGTGGGGCTGGCACAGCACATGGTGTTGGGAATCAAACCATGATCTCTGTGGTTGCCTAAGCAGGTGCTTTAGACCACTGAGCTATCTCACCGGCCCCCAGAAATAGCTTAGTAGAATAAGTGCTTGCCTGGCAAGCACAAGGGCCTGAGTTCAATTCCCTGCTCCTGCAATAAATAAATAAATAAATAAATAATCACTTGTTTATGGGCCAGAGAGCCACCTGCTGCACCAGCCCCACCCCCACTCCCAGGGCAGGCTGAGCTGGCCATAAAAAAAAAAAAAAAAAGAAAGAAAGAAAACAAATCCCTGTTGTGCTGAGGAGCACAGCTTTGCCCTTGTGATCATATCCTCAGGAGACATTATTAGGAGGTTCCTGTGTTGAAGAAATGTGAACTTCAACCTGCTTTGCTGTCCTTGCCTACACTATCAACTGTTGGGGAGAGGTGCTAGGGACTGCCCGCAGGGCCCTACACACCCTAAACACATACTCTATCCTTGAACTACATTCTCAGTCCCAACAACTTTTTTTTTGTATTTTCCTTTTTTTTTTTTAATTTTTTTTTGCAGTACTGGGGATCGAACTCCAGACCTTGTGCTTGCCAAGCAAGTACTTATTCTACTGAGCTGTTTCCCTGACCCTTGTATTTTCCAATTTGAAAGGTGAACATTGAATCTCCATACAGATTTTTCTCTTAATTTTTCCCCCCCTGAGACAGGGTCTCTATGCAGTTTAGGCTGTTCTTGAGTTCCCTATGTAGCCCACGCTGGGCTCAAATTCACAGCAATTTTCCTGCCTCTACCTCCCAGGTACTGGAATTACAGGCATGTACCACCATGTCCAGCAATTTAATAATATTTTATTTACTTTATTTTTTTATTATTTTTTAAAAACTATTTATTTATTTATTTATTTATTTATTTATCTATGTTACAGCTGGCTCAGCCTGCGCTGGAGGTGGGGGCTGGCACAGCATGTGGTGCCGGGGATCAAACTGCAGTCCCTGCTATTGCCTAAACTTGCCAAAGCAAGTGCTTTAGACCTCTGAGCCATCTTGCCGGCCCTTATTTATTTACTTTAGAGACAGTGCCATGCTATGTGCTTTACACTGGCCTTGAACTCACTCTATACCTCAGGCTGGCCTTGAATGTACAGGCATCCTCTTGCCTCAACCTGCTGAGGGCTGGGATTGCAGTCATGTACCACTAGGGCCTCCAGAGCTCTTCTTTCTTTTTTTTTTTTTTTTTTTTAATTTTTTAATTTTTAATAAGAAATAACAATATGATAGTTTCAAAACATGTTATTTGTGCATTCATAATAAGTGATACATTGAGTATTGTCTGGAGTTCTTTCTAAACAGTACTTGTGGGCCGGGGAGATAGCTCAGGGGCACAAGTGCCTGCCTGGCAAGTACAAAGTCCTGAGTTCGATC
>PVKN010020169.1:0-16051 GCA_004027915.1 Capromys pilorides
TTCCATACCCTCAGCATTTGAGCTTTTGCTCTTTTGATTACAGCTTTCTAAACAGTGAGATACATCATCTCTTTGTAGTTTTGAGTTCATTTCCCTGATGATTAATAATGTTAACTGATTTTTATGTACTTGATGCTCATTTGAATAACAATAAAATGTCCAGTGAGGTCAGCAAGAATGTTAATACTCACACTCTACTGTACATTTTTCTGAATTTAAAGAAATCCCTGGCAATAATTTCCTCTAATATAAAAGAAAAAGGAAAGATATTTTCATAGGGATCACATATTATTGCTCAATTGAATCCAAAGTTAGGAGAATGTTTTAAGATATGAGAATGGTTTAAGATGTCTCAATATGAAGAGGCAGAATAGGATCAAATGATTTGGGATATTCTGTCTGGGGCATAATATTACAGATTTCTCAGTGTTATTTTACTTCAGGCAAGGCACTTGCATTGTATCTTAGTTTCCTCAACTGTGACTGATACTTTGGACCAGATCATGAAACTATATGAGTATGCCGCAGAAAAATCTATAATTTCTGGGGACAACCCACTCGGGCTCCCCTTATATCCCTCTCTCAGGCAGGAGCTTTCTTTTCCCCAATAAACATATTCTGTTCATTAAAAACATACACTTTCTAATGAAAATTGTAAACACGCCAGGAAATTTTCAAGATGTTGCACTGAGGAAGAAATGCCAAATACAAAATGTTACTAATCATATTTATATTAAATTCAAGAAAAGACAAAATTACAGGGGCAAAGAGAAGATGGGTAGTTCCCTGGAGCTCAAGACAAGGGAGGGCAAAGAGATGGACTGCAAAGGAACATGCAAACCCTTGTAGGGTAGAGCTCCTGCCTTATACGCTGAAGGTGACTTGCTTGTATACAGTTATTAAATTTGCCAAGTGGCACAACTCTGATGAGTGAATTTTTCTTTATGGAACTAATATCTTACCTAAAAATTTACAAATTTCTGGGAATTTTCCAAATCTAAATTTTTAATAAGTTCCTCTTAGTGGATGTTTTATTCACTAAACTTTGAGTACTACTGAATTTATTCATTTATTCATCTCTTACAAACTTAGATTTCCAAAAAACTCCAATTTAGGTGACTATAGCAAAGTGTTTCATGATGTCGAAGAAAGATGGCCAGGGATATTTTTAGCTATTATGCATATAAAATCTATGGAAAATTGAAAACTCTAGAAGTTGAAGTTAATTTTTCTTAAAGCTTCACAAACCTCTGTCTAGAAAATAGCAGGAGGAAAAGGATTTTTGGGTGGACAAGGATGCTTTCTAGGCTGGCCAGATACCTGGCCTGTGCCTACAAAGGGATCCTTTCACCTCTCGCTGTATCTGTTAACTGTCAAATCTTAAAAGAATGTAGGTTCTTTTGAACCTACAAGAGCAAGAGGAACTCAAACAAAAGGTAGTCTTTTATTTTTTGCTTTGTGCACCAGCATTGTTCTCCTGCTAGTCTAATTTTGAAATAATTTTCGTAAACAAATTCTTTCCCAAATCTCCCAGGTCTGTCACACTGTTGAGGAACACAGAACAACTGCCTGTGGAAAGCGCCAGATACCAGCCCTGCTGATCACCCCCAAAAGAACAGATCCTGGGAAAGGCAGGAGTTTGAGCTCCATGAACCTCATGTCTCACGTGGACTATGACATCACCCGAGTTAACTGATTGCACTTCTAACTGCCTTTCTACTTGGGACTGTGCAGTATTTAGAATATTGTTTGGTTAACCCAAAGCTAGAAGCACTCACCCGTGGAGCAGAGTCCTGGTATCTGAGATCATGTTACTTATGGCTAACTGCTGTCAGTTACTGAGGAGGGATGGTAGACTGCCAGCTGTTGCCTGGAAACAGCCTCTAAGTGGCCAGAGAAGATCTAAAACCTAAAGAGAATTTCAACAACTGGAGTATAATAAATGAACAGCTCCTCAACAAAGTAATACTCTAGAAAGTAAGAGTCATGTATTAAGGCTAGAGCCAGAATCAAGAACCTGTGAATGTTCAGAACCTAACATATAAATGTACACCAAGCTTTTCTCATCAGTACAGAAGATATGTTCATGGATTTACTCTCTCCTGCCTGCTCTTGCTATCTAAGTACCTGCTTTTGCCCTCCGTCTCTTCCTTTGTTCCTGCCTTCTCTCTCTCTCTTTCGTGATTGAACATTTGAGTAAAATTGAGTAAAGTTTATACAGGGCTAAAAGGAGACTGGAGAAATACAGTGAAAACAAAAAGAAGAATTTATAATCTAGTAGGAAAACCCAATTGATGAACAATTACAGTGCAACAGTTTTAAGGCAACTGCATACTCTAGGAAGTCAAAGGTACAAGTAGCTAACTGTCGCTAGGAAATCTTTCTGACCTTATTCCAGGGGTTCTCATCCAGAAGACATTATTGTCTGACATTTGGAAGTATCTGGAGATGTGTGCAGAGAGAACCTTCTGATGGTGTTGTAATTATGACACTTGTGGAGAGACAGAGAAGGAGGAAGTTTTCAGAGGGATGAGCCTTTGACTGCAGTGTGGCGTTGAACAGTACTGGTTCAGCTAGCGAGGAATCCTAGAGCAGACCGTCTATAAGAGGAAACAGAGGTTGGCAGAACTTGAACAGAAGCTATACATTAGAAGATATATAAATTGGACAGGAATGGTCAGTCTTCAGTGTCCATCCCGAACTCCTATTTTTAGTCATGGTCTAAGAGGTGCCTGGGGAAACCACATCATGTCATGAATGCTCTGGAGAATGCAAAGAAGTGTTCAGTTAGCAATGCCTCACTGCTGGCTCTCCCTAAAAAGGCCCTTTTGTAGTGTATTTCCATGGTCATCACATGACTTCTGGTTATGTCATTATCAAGGTTTGTTTAAAATCTCCATCTTATTTCTGAAAGGCTGGGTGCACAATTGAACGGTTCAGAGTTTGTTATGCCCAAAGCTTTTCTGCTTATGCAATTGTTGCCCTAATTTTGTGTGTGTATACAATAATACAAGACTTTTGTGTTGTAAATTAGGCTAAGAAAGTTGTGATTCTATGCTACTCTAAGAACACAATTTCTGCCTCTGGGAAGCTAATGAAAAGGATCAGAACAGAAAACACACACAAGCGCGCATGCACACTCGTGGACACTTTTTTTCTGTAATATTTATTGGTTCCCTCCAAAAGGTATTGGTTGTAGTTCTCTCTGAGGTCTTTTAGTGTTTAAATCTGGGAGGTCAAGTCTTTCAAATGTTTGAAAAATCCTCTCTTGGTGAGTCATGGAAAGCTATACATGAAATATTGGATATGTTGTGTCCTTTTATTTGGAAAAATACAATGAAGCAGTAAAAGTATTTGACTACTATCATTTTTTCATGGCACCTTGATTTTGAAAGCTCTAAAACATCATGTAGGTTGCCATCCGCATTCCTTGTCTTAGGAAGAAACGAGCTGCTCTTACTATGTTGTTGATTGCATCGGAACCTAGTGGATTCTTCAGAAAAAGATGCAAATGTACTCAAAATAGAATACTGTGTCCCTTAAATCAGTCAGAGCATGTTGTCCATGGAATTAATGCAGCCTGCCCTCTCACAAAGAAGACCTTCTTAGTCAACAGATTGAACACATTGATTATTGGAGAAAAAAAATTGAGCAACTCCAGGTGGTGAAAGTAAGAATAACATCTGGAATACTATGCAGTCCTGGGTGGAATTTCATGAAACCCGACTGATGAAGACAATTATAAATGGCTTGTTTATTTCTCTCTCTTTTGGTTCGCTATTCTCTCTCTCTCTCTCTCTCTCTCTCTCTCTCTCTCTCTCTCTCATAATTCTAGTATTAAACCTTAAATGAAAGTGTTCAGTGTAGCATCCAGCTTCAGGAAATGAAAAAGGAACAGAATGGCAAGTTTGTGTCATAAAAAATCCCATCACAGTTATCATGAAATCTGCATACAGAAACAGCCCCATATCAGGCACTGCTCTTGGAGGAACAACACACAGAAGGCAGTTTATAGGAAAAAGAAAACCAAAGCTTACAATCTCATATACTAAACATAGCAAGATAACTGAGAATGGATGGGCTTTCTTATATTATTTTTCCTGAAGATTTAACGTTTATTTTATCTAGAAATTATTTTTGAGGAAAAAATAAGCTACTGCACTATGCTCCATCAATGTCAGAAGAGATATCATACACACAAATACTCAACAATGACTTTTAACAGTGATTATGAGCTAGTTCATTTCTTGATGCAGCACACACTACAGTAATAATCCAAATTGCCTGTGACTTATGAGTATATTTGGCAACAACCACAAGTTCCCACTGTAGTGTGAAATTAACACCACAGACTGTAGCTGTGGCATTTATTGAGCACAAGGGAGCTGATTATAGCCTCATAAATTCAAAGACAACCTCTGCTATTACTTAATTAGAATCAGTATCTATGCATAAATTACAGTAGCAATAACTGGTACTGTTATGGTTAAAGATTTGTCAGCTTCCTTATTACACAGCCCCTTAGATTTTTACCTAAACCTACAATTTAGGGAGGTAACAAGTTGTGTGTAAAAATAGTTCAGAGAAGAAAATTGGCGTATGACGTCTTGGAGGCCAGTAGTGTTTTGTTTCTAAGTAAACTTTTAAAATATTAATCTTGTGCTGTTGCTTTTTTCCTTAAGAATAAAACCACTAAATCCCTAATCCACTCTGAGTAATAAATTATCTTGGCTAGATAGGCATGTTTTTTAGAGTACAAAATTCTATCTTAAACCAAGTCCTATCTTGACACGTTTTCTTCCAGCATCCTTTTCATTTTTCAGTTACTCTAAACCAAACTTAACATGCACATACACACCCTCTTAATACACATAGGACCATTATTCTGCAAACTCATTTCTGTTCTTTGCTAAAATCAGAGTATATCTACATAGTTAAAATCAGTGGCACATTTTCTTTGGGATCCAGCTTTTTAAATTTTTGGCTGAATCTTTTTTCATATGCACATGAGCTTCATTGACATAGCCTACATATGGCTCAGTATTCCACCAGATTAATCTTCTGAAATCCTTCAAAAGGGTAACATCAGCAGTCAAATGATATCTTTGCACTGCGCAAATGCATATTCCAGACCAAAAGGTAATTTTTAGCCACAAGAAGAGCCAAAATGTGATAAATCAATAGGGAAATAGCTGACCAAGAATGTGAAGCAGGCCCATGAAATAAAATGAATCCATTAATTTTTTGGCATTGCACTGTGTTTTCAGATATCATTTGGCTCAGTTAACAATTTTTCAACTGGATTTTTTCTACTGTATAGATGATACCTAATTCATTTACAGAGTTAGAGCCACATCATTTACCAAATGAGAAATTGGATATAAAGAAGTAGAACAGCTTGCTTTCTGCTTTCAATTATAGCCACTAATCTTTCTACCCTCTAGATACATATAACCTAACCTTTAGCAATACAATATTTTTAAAGTCATATTTTCAAATTTATCTCTGTATTGTTGTTTTAAAACACATCAGGCTGATCATTTGGAATACTGGATATGCTAGTGTTCACATCCCATTATCGCTATTAGTGTTGATTTTGCTATCCATTCTAAAAAGTGCTTCCTACTCTGTCCTCCCTCGCCTGCTACTGAGATATGGGTATCAGAATGGTAGGAACATAAATTGAGCAAACGTTTTTTTTCTCCACACTCAGAAATCATTATTTGTTATAGGTGAGTGAAAAAATAAACAGCTATTGATCAGCTTGCCACTAGACACAGATTACATAAGATTTTCTTTTAAAATAAATTTTAGGAACAGGCTTTAACAATGAAATTGCTCTATTAATACCCTTCTCCATTTGCTGTGCTGTACAGATTATCTACTTGATCTTGAAATTTAAAACAAGGCTGAGCTCCTCACAGACCACAAAGGTCACAATCACCAGGAATGGCTTCTGGACATTGTATTGTCACCAAGCCCAAATTCATGAATCCACTGGCCTAAATGACAGAATTGTGTTGGCTCTGTTTAATTCTATCAAATAATTACAAACCATTATAATTACGAATGGGAGAAATGTTGCTGCACAATAGCAGCTGTAATAAAAGTGTGAGGATGGAAATACAAATAAATTACTGTAATGATTCCATGTACCCGGAGGGAGGACTGCAAGAAATAACTTCAGGCCTCTCCTATGATCCCCAAAACTAAAAGGATGGAAAGGAGCTTTTTTGCTTTGAAGTTTACATTACAGGTCGCCATTAAGGCACAGAGGAAAATACAAACACAAGTAATACCAAAAAGGGCACATGAAAAATTCAGCCCATTCCACTCTAGTAGAAAAATTTTAGAAGGTAAAATTTAATCCAACTTCCTGGGTGATCAAACAATGATAAGCATTTCATTTTCAGTAGCATTTTAATTGCGTGCATCCAGAGTGGGACAATATAAACTTGCATGCACAACATTTCATCTTTCCACTTTCACCTTCTCGATTGGCTTGTGGTGCTGGGATGTGTGAGGATACAAATAGCAGAGTCCTGGTGATACCATAAACAGAACGGTATGGCGCAATGGAGAGAGGATTTAGCGAAGGTAATGGAAAGAGAAAAAGCAAGATCAGGGAGACATTCCTCACCGATTAAGGCCTTGGAGAGAAGTAGAAAAGAAGGCATTCTCAAAGATTTATGTGTGGTGTGCTATGTAATCTCAAGGAACTGCCAGGAAAGATCTGCCTCCCTTTCATGGCTGGAATGGAGAAAGGTTTGTGTCCATATGAGAAGGCAGAGAAGCAAGCTGAGATAGGTCACAAGAGCCGCACACACATTTGAGCTTAGGATGAAGAGCTTTGGACTCCTTTGTAAATATCTTAGCAGGAAGACATCGCTTTTGAGTATAAGTCACACCGTTTTGAAGGCAAGAGTCAGCTTTGGAGTTTGGGTGGGGTTTCAGACAGAGCAAACAAAACTGGAAGATGCATCTGAGTCTAGTGGCACACACCTGTAAGCTCAGCACTTTGGGAGGCTGAAGCAAGACTATCACAGTTTGAACACCATCAATTGGCAACTTGGCAATTTAGCAAGACTGTCTAAAATAAAGAAGGCATAGATATGTAGCTCAGGATAACAGTTCTGGGTTGCGTCCCCAGTGCGCAGGTGTGCATGCAACACACACACACACACACACACATACACACACACACACACACACACACACACACAGCTCAAATTTTAATTTCAGGTAAACAAAAAAAAATTTTAGCTTAAATATTATCACCTAAGACACATACTAAAACTTTGTTTATCTGAAATTTAAATTTAGCTAGATATCTTATATTTTTATGTGTTAAATTTAACAATTGTACTACAGGGTGTAGTTGAATATAGACGGGGTAGAGTCAGGGAAAGATTTTTTTGCAATATCATTTTTATTTCAGAAATCAAAATTTAATTCTGGAAATAATTAAAATTGTCCCTGTGGTTATAAAATTGCATTATTTTAGCAGATAACATAAATGTTTGTTTACTAAAAAGTGGACATCTGCTAAGAGGGGTAGCTTCTTAATATAAAATAATGAGGGTCTGTATATGTACAATTTAGGAGAATAAAAATCTATTTTTCAGAAAGGTGATTTAATATATTTTATCACCAAGAGCCATAAAACCTCCAAATAACTTACTAATTTATATAAAATAGAAATTTTATGGTATGCCTTTGCCAATTTGCGCAAGTATACATTTGCGTTTATTAAATTCTCATGTCTAAAATGAACTCAGAGAATTGGTTGTCATGTCAACTTTGATGTGCTATCCTGGGACTTAATTTATTTTCTCTTATTTTTAAAATAAACCAATTATACAATAAAGTTAAACAAAGATTGCTACACAAAATATGAACGTAAATATTTCATATGGTTTCTAATTTTCATGGCATAATATTAACCAACCAACCAGACATATCTCTTTTGACACCTTATGGCCAAAGATACCACTTATAGAAAATGAACTATTAAGAGGCATTGGCTTTGTTTTCCTGGCCCAAGAATTGCATTGAATTCATATTCATTAAGTGAACACAAGAGTAGCCAGCTGTGTCCTGTGGAGTATAAGTGTCTTTCAATGAGAATGCTGTTGCTAGGAGCACTTACTCCATGACATTTCTGCATATCTAAAATGTTTTTCTCTTACAGTTTCAATTCCAACTAATGCTTGTAATTTCAAATTGTTAATAATTATCCCAATGAATTAGAAATGAAGCTTTTATCTCTTCATAAGAAAACACCACCTACCTATGCTGCTGCCAGGGATGATAGGTCAATTTTTACTGTTAAACAGGATAAATACCATTGCCTTTTAACAAACTAATCTCTCTATGATTCCCTTCCCCTCTGCTCTGTCCTCTTCTTCTCTTCCTTCTCCTCTATTTCCTCCTACTCATATTCTCTTCCTTGTTGTTGTGCCTGGGGCTGAAGGCAGCCAGGATCTCCTGCACACTATGAAGCTCTACCACGCAGTACGCCCATGGCTCCCCCATGCATTGAAATTCTCCAAGTTCTGAAAACCCTCTTTACAGTCATTGTTGTCTGTTCATTTACAACAAAAGTAATAACAAGAAAGGTGACAGAGAAAGTACTATTGAGGTGAAGGTGATGGTAGTGACAGTGATACAGGAAGCAGACATCACTGTCTTGGGCTGTTCAACAGCCCATCCCTTGTATTCTTTGCCAAATGTACCCACTTGCCTTTGGGAACTGCTTTCATCCCCTATATGGTTTTAGCAAATGGATCAATTATCATGTGCAACACTGACCTCCGCATACGTGTACATATGTGTCTCAGAGAGACATTGGCTCAGCAATGACCAAGTGTCACAAGTCAGACCAAACTGAGTTTTAGGAAACTATAGTTTGATTTTTGTTGTGAAAGAAACTGAGAGATACTTCATATATACTCCAAGAAAAGGTAACTTTACACAGGAGACAGATTACAATTATGGTATTTCTTAAAGTGGTCTTAAAAGGTTTTCTTTCCATCTGATTCTTCATAGACTAAGCATTATGCTAATATCAAGGTCAGTAGTGATCACCACAGAGTGATTTTCAATATATTTACCATTATACAGAACTAATCTAGAACTCATTAATAAAAACAACTAACTTCTGGTTGGTAGAGGTATGAGAGGGACTCATGGAGATTGTTGGGCCTTGAGAGCAACAGAAAATGGATTTTCCAATTAGTAGAGTAGTGCAATTACACCTTGTAAGCAGAGGATAAATCCAGGTTCCCTATTTGGATACCAAAAGCTGAGATACTTAAATTTCTTATACAAAATGACATAGGACTTTCATATAACCATCACCCATACTATTATAATTTAAATCATCTCTGAATTATTTATAATACTCATGACATAAAAATTATGTAAACAGTTGTTGCACTCTATCATTTAGAGAATCGTGACAAGGAAAAAAGTATATGCATGTTCAGCTCAGATGTAATTTTTCAAAAGCATTGTTGATGTGTAGTTGGTGGAATACCTGGATGTAGAACTCACAGATCTACAATGCTGACTGTATTTTGGTGTCTTAGCAACAACTGAGACTGCCCTGGCTCTTTTTATGATGAACAGAAATGTTGGCTTCTTTCCTTTATTCATTGGACCTGGGAGCCAGCAGCATTTTCACTGGAGCTCCCTATTTCCTGCTGCCAGGTGTCCTGGGAGTCTCACGCAGGTAGATAAGGAAGAAAAAAGATGGAATCTGGACACATAACAATTCCAATGTAGCCAAGGCAGTTCTTAACATTTTCTAGACATGAAGGCTTTCTCTGAAGTTTGTTCTCATTAATTTTACTTCTTTCTCTTTTACTCAGAGTAGCTTTCTCTCTATATTTCACCAGGGGCTGAAATTGAGCAAAAGGCTCACATCAGATGTTTATGCATATCTAAACATGTGTACATTAAAGGAAATCTTTTCAGAGAGAGTAGTTTCTTCCAGGCCTATCTATGGGAGGATAAAATGAAGTCCAAAAGACTGAAATAAAGGACAGAGGCAGAAAAGAATCAGAGAAAAGAGTGCAGATACATGGGTAAGAGTCAAACACAGAAGCAGTAGCTCATGCTCAAATGACCTGGAAAACTCCATAATGCATAGAATTTTGGGTTTATAAGGAAAGAAGACTCCAAGATGTAGAATTATATCTAGAAACTAGATATGTAAGTCCTCAGTCGAAGCAAAGATGCAGATATACTCCACCATAGTCAAGATATTTTATGAGGGCCCTACAGATAGCCTGGTATGTCAGCCCTGAAGGCACTTAACATCTTTGTGTTCATATAGGTTTCCCAGAGAAGTGCTGATAAGCTTGCATTGGAATGGATTTCATTAGATGGGTAGGATGGGATGGAATGGGGTTGAAAGAATTTGGACTACACTGGATAAATTGAACTAAATTAAACTCCAATGGCTAGATCTTTTCTGGTTGAAGAGATGGGCAGTTCCCAATAATCATAGCTAGAGAGTCAGAGAAGAAAAATCACATAACTTTCCACACTCTGAGAACAGGTTGGAAGGGGAAAAAGAAAACATTTGATTTCTTAATCACGAGATTTCTCCCCAAGAATTTTGTGTTTAATGTCTGAAAAGAGTATCTGTCTGCCAACTTTCTATTTTGCACAACTGTTCAAATGAGTTACAGCTGTTCAGTTTTAACCTTCTGATGCTAAAATAACTGCATATCTTGGTCCTATGACTTGAATGATATTGGAACCTTCATAGTCTTTTATGGAGGAATCTCATATCCCTCCCCCATTCAGAGGCTGATTGTTCTTCAGTGATACATAATTACATATCCCTCAATTCAATCTATAAGTACAGAGGTTCACTGGAGTCAAATCTTTTAGGAATTCTACTTCTGGTGCCTGGAGACACATTAATTCCAGGAACACATTTATTCCTAATTCAAACAAGGACAAAATGTCCAGGAAACAGTTTGAGTGAACCAGGAAAATGATGCAGAAGACTTTTCTGGTTTGTTAAACATTATTTTTGTATTCCTTCTTTTACTGATGATTTCTTTATCCTTTATCAGAGAAAATTCTGGGGTTCCCTTGTCAGCCTTATAAACCTGAGATGACTCTATGTTGGGAGCTGCTGAGGCTGAAATTGATCCTACGTAGGAGGGCAGGATGAGGTCTTACTACCTTTGAAGTCAAGCTACCTCAGCCTTGAAAAAAACATCCTACCTGGACATGGTGGGCTATTAGTCACAAGGCAACCTTGAGTTACATGTTACTAACTTTGCAAAGGTATAAATAAATGTCCATATCATTGTTCAGGTGATCCTCTTGCCAGGCAGGCAGATGAGTCACTATCCAACCCAGCTCTTGTTTTCTGGTCTACTTTTTCCTCATTCCTGCCACATTTTCTCCCCAGGTAGAAGGATCCCACTGAGACCCACAGATCCATACAACTCTTCATTGAATTTCTACCTTATGAATAACTCCACTAGGCATGAGACATGAACTTTTATGGCTCATACGCAATCAAGTATAATCAGAAAGACGGGAAGACAAGAGCAGGAACTTTGGAACTAAACCTGAATGATTTCTGTTGAGATAGTGTAGAGTTATGTAGGATTCTGCCCATTATCAATGGCTATAAGTGCATTCAACTAGCCTGCTGGAGAAGGAAAATTTTAAAAAGCATAGGAAACTCAGAGAAATAGAAAAGCCAGTGCCAGCAGAATCAAGTGGGAAGCATTGGCATCCAGTTCCATGTATAAATTCAGAACTCCATCCCTATTGGCTATACAAGGAAGATCAAATGTCCCCACCACCACCCTGTTAACCTCTGATCATGATTTTAATTTAATTTGGAAGTAAAAGCCAAAAAAGAAAACAGTACAAGGGAGACACCAGAACAAGGTCTCAGGGTTCACTGAATAGCCAACCTAAAGCAGAAATAAATAAGATTTTTAACCAGCAAACCAGTATTTTCCCAGAATCTAGCTAACATGAAAGAAGTCTGAATCATAGATAGCATTCTGGCAACATTCAGATCTCTTTAGTAAAAGTTCAAGAACATCAATGAATAGATAAAGGGAGGAACTAGCACTTTAGGTTTTAGATAGTAAGGCCTCAACTTGGAGCAATTAGAGAAGTGAGAAGTAGTGAGACAGCAAACAGCCTCTAGAGTCAATCAAACCATGTGGTGTACTTCATCACCAAGCAAAATATAAATATTAAGGAAGAAATAAATTCTAGTAGTCAAGATTGTTCATTTTCCACCAGAGGTTTTCAAAATGCAACCATACAGGACCCAATGGAGGCCTTTCCAGGCTCTGATGCAGTAGGCCTTGAGAAGGACTCAAGTGTATGTATTTTAAACAAGTTCCCAGATGATACCATGTCTATTGGCCCATGGGCTACCTGAACAGCAGGGCTTTCGAGCTGTGGTTCTCAGCTTTGGTTGTACATTAGCTTAAAACAGTGCTGATGCCAGGCCTTATTCCAGAAACTGATTTCATTGCTTTGAATCAAGCTTTGATTTCCGGGGTTCTAAAAGCTCTCTTAGTTGATTCTGTTTGGGTCCCTACTTAGGGTCTCTACTACTGTCACCCCAATGAATTTTAGATAAAAGGGTTTTTTTATTTCTTATTTTTAATTTTATTAGCAAGCTTCCTATTCATAGTTCCAGGGATTACAAGGGTTCAGAGTTCTAGGCACTCGCCTTCAACCCTGAAACATTATTCCAATCCTGATACATTGTAAGGCCATAAATCTTGATCAATTTTCTGTTTTGTACTTGGATTTGAAAAGTGGTAACATTGTGTATCTCAGAAATTTTTCATTCTGCTTTTCACTATTTTTTACTTGTTATAAAATGTCTTTTGAAAATATGTCCTTACATAAATAGTAAGATGAGAAATCTAATTTTTTCTTTCAAAAAACATGCCCTGTCTTCAGCGTCTTTCCCCAGACCTCTCCTATTGTGTTTATTTACTGTGTAGCTTGGCTTGTGCCCTAATGGTGTGTTTGTTCTCTCATTACGCTCGTAGGCTGCAGCCAATTCTAATAGCACATTCTTAGGAAGTTGATGTCTTGTTTAATTCCACATATTTCTCTTCTTAGAGAGAGAGGGCAAGCAAGGATAGCTATCAGACACAAGATGTACTGAACATAGCTAATCTAGCGTTCTATTGGGAAGATCAGTTGTATGAAAAAGATCCAGTGACTATCTTTCCACTTACATCATCCATTCTCTTAAATCCTGCTACTTTCCAACCTTCTTGCCTCCTTTATTCCCATTTCACCCATATCTTCTAACATCTCAGAACAGAAGGTTAATACCCATTAAAAGCCTGGATTATGAGGATCATAATTCTAGATTAAGCTGATTTTTTTCTCATTTATTGTCATTCTGTAGCATCCCAAAGATGATTCATCCTAGACACTATGCCTACAACTGGAGGTACTGGCTACCAAAAAGATCCCAGATGTGCTCTAGAATGGCATGGCATCTCTTAAGGAGAAAGGAGCCAAATATGTGTGTGCTTTTCGTCACAAGGTTTTTGGGTTTGTTGTTGTTGTTGCTCAGGGTCTCATTACACAGCTCTGACTCATAGTGATCCTACTGTTTCCTGACTCCCAAGTTCTGGGATCACAAGCACGTGCCACCAGGCCCGGACTCCATCCCCAGCTCAGTGTGCCCGAGAGCAGGGCCGGCACAGCATGTGGAGCCAGGGATCAAACCCTGGCCCCTGCGCTTCCCTAAGCAAGCACTTAGTATGCTGAGCTATACTGCTGGCTGGCCCTTTCCTCACAAGATTTTTAAAATAAGAATTTAATAGAAAGATATAAGCTTGATTCTCAGAGGACTTCATGGCAGTGTGTTTTAGACTGCTGATTATTACTCACTATGGTGAGTGGTGAAATAAATGCGATGATTCTTGACCAGCAGCGTTCTTAATAGAGAGGAAACAGAAGATAAGATAGAGAGAAGACAAATATCAGAGAATATCCCACATTGAAGGATATTATCTTTTTTAAACGGATTTTCTATTTCAGGGTCAGAGATGTGGATTATTTTTTTACTATGAATTGTTTTGAAAAAGATTGAAAGCTAGGGTATAAAGCCAGCATCTATGTACCAGCCCCTTTTTAATTCAGGATCTTCAAAAATACTATAACTCATGGATAATTAGTTATAATTTTATGATCTACTAATAAGAAGCTAGCCTGCTCTTTTGGCACAGAAAAGCAACCTACTTTTATATTTTTCTTGTGATTTCTCGATTTTTCATTATGAGTCCAATTGGAACCCGGCCTATTATTTGGTTCTCTTTTTTTCAGTTTCTCCTTATACTTAATGAATTCTTAACCATAGAGCTTTTTCTCCCCTGCAATTCATATTTTCCCCTCTTGAAAGTTTTTGATGCTGTTGTTTCTTTTGTAGCAGGAATGAAACAGCAAAGCTTCTTAAACCGAAAGGCTCACAAGAAAGAGACACTGCGACACAGCAGGCTTCTGGGACTTCACCCAGCCTTCCCAAGGGTGGGATGTTCCAGGGGAAACAGCTTGGATCCTCACCTTTCACATATTTCCTGCCTGAGACTGACGGACAGGAAGTACCCTAGAGGCAAGCCAGTCCTTCAACAACTGCTGTCCTCTGCTTTATGGAAGACGGCACAAGTTCCACATCATTTTTTAAAAGTGTATGTAGTACAGGGTTTTCATAGTCTCACTACACAGATCAGCCTTGTAGTGAACCTCCTGTTTTCAGCCTCCCAAGCACTGGGATTACAGGCAGGCACCACCATGCCCAGTCTCTTTCACTGTCCCAGAACATCCTCGGGGGTGGGACTGGCTTGGCAGGCCAAGGATTGAACCCCCGACACCTGAGTCTGCCTAAGCAAGCACTTTGATCCCCTGAGCTATCTGGCCAGCACTTCCCACATCATTTTAACAGGGTGCAATTCCCACCAGGCACCAAATGAATTTGTACCACCTGTGTGAGTGCTGGAAAAGTGAACTGTGCTGTTATATTACAGATCATTAAAATAATTTTCAAGATTATCACATAGTTTTTAAAAACTTTATGCATTTGATACAGGGGCTCACTATGAAGTTCAGATTTGTAGTGATCTTCTTGTCTCAGTCTCCCCAGTGCTGGGATTACAGGTGTGCACCACCACGTTCAGTTTCAGGGCTGGCACAGAATGCAGGAATCAAACTTGGGTCCTTGCATTCATCAGGCAGGCACTTAGACCACTGAGCTATTTCCCCTCACATAATTTTTGACTGCTACGTCAAAATAAGTTCCAAAAGCTGAGTGCTATTGGTACAGCAAAACTCTATTCTCTTTTAATTCTAAGTAATCCCTCAGTGATTGATTACATGTATAAACATGAAAAACCATAATGGAAAAGATACTAGACCTTGTCTTATTTTAAAATAAGAAATGTGGATTAATGTAAATTAATCAGGAAAATGGCAATATCCATATCATTAAAATAGTCATTTCCAAGGAATTTTCACTTTCTATATGTAATACTTTTCAAAATTTCTATACTACATTCATTTTTTTTAGTAACTACCCGCTGCTAGTGATGCTGATGATAACTCAATAAAATTTTAACTCTTAAGTGGGCACAGTGGCCCATGTCTGTTGTTCTAACAGTCAGGGAAGCTGAAATAGAGTGACTGCTTTTTTTAGCCCAGCCTGGTTAACTTAATGACTTAATGAGACCCTGTCTCAAAATAGGAAAATTATTAGAAAAGATGTGTTATATACATATGCCAAGTCCCCATGAAGGATGTGTTGTGTACATGTACCAACTCGTCACAAGGAATGTAATCATGATATATTGCAATAATGCACTAATAATTCTTTTCTTTTCTTTTTTTTTTTTGGCAGCTTAGCCCACCTAAGCAGACCACTGAGCTATCTCACCAGCCCCTAATAATTCTTTTTAATTAAAAAATAAATAAATAAGTAAATAAATAAAAGGGCTGGAGATGTAGCTCACTGAACAGGCCCTGGGTTTAATCC
>PVKN010020170.1:0-16039 GCA_004027915.1 Capromys pilorides
AGCATTTCGAATTGCTGAGGAAATACATTTATAATTGCATATAAAATAAAATGTGCCTCTGAGGTGTGTTGTTTTATTTTTAATTATCTTGTTTAGTAAACATTCCAATAACATTCTAAGAAATAAAAATACCACAGACTTATATATGAATAAATAAAATATAAGGCATAATAAAATCAGATGATATAATACACATGAAAAGTGGGACAAAGGAATGTAAATAGAAAATATGTATAGTCTTGTAAAACCAACATTGTACTCCTTTAGGAAATAAATACCACTGGAATATTATAAGCAAACAAGTTTTAAAATTTTAAAATGTACTCTATTATGTTATCATGGGTTTTATGTCCAAACATTATTGTATTTATATTTCTTTTCATTTTTCTTAATCCACTGAAGCAGATCTCAACTAATTCCCACAATCTAAATGTTGTCCAGAGATGCTGTCTTCTCATGTAAAAATAAATTTATGTTTTGTGAGGAGGTTATATTACCTTCAGTGAGAAGAGTTTTATTGTATTAGATTTTTCCATTCTTATGCAGCAGAACAGCCTCAAAATTGGTAGAACAGCAGCACAAATAATAAGTCATATGTAGCAAAGTAGGTCACTTGGCATTAATTCATAGAGAAAATAGGTCTGCTCAAACACAGGTCTGAGGTGTAATTAGTGTTAGTCACTGCTTTCGTGGTGGGAGAAGCTGTGACTGATGGCTGTCTCCCTCTCTCTTCTCTCCTACTTCCCAGACTCTTATGTCAGCAAACTGAAAAAGCAAATAAAAGAGTTGCTTCAGCAGTTCCGAGAGCCATGGCCAAGTGAAGGTCTGGGTTCATGGTGATGGAGTGTTCGACTTTCCTCAGACAACGCTGGGCCCAGCGGGACAGCACGGTGTGAAGTCACTTTCCTCACCTAGAGCGACAGGGCTGCTGCTCCCCCTTCTCCACTTGTGCAAACGCAACTCAAAATATAAAAATAACAGGACCAAGCTGACAACCACATCCCCATGTTTGTTGCTAGCATTTGAATGCTTGGACCAGAATAACTGCTGTTTGTGGGTTCTGCTAGGACAGTTCACTAAGCTACCTATGTCCTTGAGAGAGTTATCCTCAGAACGTATCATGGTGGTGAAGTATTTTTATTTATGGAAAGTTTTGACATTCAAGTCAACATAACTAGGGCAGAAATTGCATACTCAGAGTTCCAATATATGTTTAAGTTAAATATATTTTGCATAGCATTATTAACTTTTTTTGGGGATATTCTTCAACACCTAAAAATCAGGAAGTATGTCACTAAAAATATCCAGATTTCTGTATTAACAAATTACAAGGGTCCACATTTTTTCCTGGCAACACCTGCCTGATGTTGAGCAACAATAGTACTTACTGAGCCTGTACTTGTGTGGATGGCTATGATATGTAGGATGTTAGGCTGGTACAGATGGGTTGAGCAGGTGAGTGTGAAGTCATAAAAGACCTAGAACACAGGCATAGAACAAGCAACTTGAAGGACTAGGCACATTCCTGAGCCCTGGACCAATCAGAAAGCCCTATCTTTAATTCTTCATTTGCCTATAGAGGAAAACCATGCATGCCTTTGTAGGACAGCTTAAATCTGATGTCAGGCCAAGTGAGTTTCTGGTAGGGCAGGCGTCCTGAATGCTTAATTTGCATGGGGGAAAAGCAATCAAAAGAGGGGATAAATAAAAGAGCCTCATGCCCAAGGTGACTCTTTCCACTGGCAATTTTCATTCTGCAGAGAATATTTTTTTTTCCTAAATTTAATAAATGTGCATTTCCACTATCTTTCCCATATATCTTATCCAATTCTTTGTTCAAGATACCAAGAACTTGAAAAGTACTTCCTTGGAACCCCCAAACCGGTAAAACAGTTTTTAGCTTCCTTTAACCTTGCGTTCTTCCTTTCTGCTGCTTGCTTCTTCCTCTTCTTGAAGCAGCTGAGTCTCACAGTGACTGCAAATCAGAACCTTTCACTTAAATAACTTGTGGGCCTCAGCTGCACCCACAGAAATTTGATTGCATTGCTCTGGATGTGTAGTCTTAACAACATGCTAGATGATTTTAATGTGTGACACAAACTGAGACACTTTCCAGGGTGCATAAAAAGTGGGCAGTAATCATTTTCTCACAAGGTTCCCCAATGAGCCATTTGAAATCTCATGACCTCCATTAAGAAAATTGCAAGGCTCTCAGTTCTTCTGAGGAGAATTGATCTAATGTTTCTCTTCCTTTAAGTTTCATGGTGTTTGGGGACTCGGAGAGATTGCATTGATAGATGAAGTAGTCTATTGTAAGCATTCTAGGTGAAGAACCATATTCTGATTGTTAGGGCTTCCCCTCTTATAAGGCACAGAATGGAAAGTTATAGCACTCCCTCTTTTTCTCTTCTCAGCTTTGTGGGGACTTCTTAGCTGAGCAAAAGGAGATGCATCTACACAATATGTCATGAGATCAACCTTTTTTAATGGCCATAAAAAGACAGGATGTCAATTTAAAGCCTCATCTGTCGCAGGCATTTTCAATCTTGTTATGATTTATGAAATACTGTAAATTACAATCACTCTGGCCCATAATATTCTGGCAGTTACTTCAATAGCAAAACTTTCATCCAAAAATATGATATATAGTCAGAATACAAGTTTCAGAAAGGGAGTGTCATTTAATAGGCAGTGCTTTTATCTTTTGCTTACAAGAGAAGGTTTTCTGAGTAAGAGATGTTTCATTGCCACCCACAGGACTGACTCCCTGCCCCAAGCACAGAGCAGGAGCGTGCTGGTTTATAGTTTTCTGTGCATCCTCTGAGCAAATAGGAGAGCAAAGAGATGTCACAAAGAAAAAGCTGGAAGAGAACTGAAGTATTTCATGTGAAATGAACCATCCAAGGTTGGCTGGTCTCTACATTGTATCCTGCAGATAGTCATTTCCTTCAGCCCTATGGGATCAGACAGAAAGCTTTGCACTCAGGATGGCTCCATATGATCTGTAATGGATTGGCAGATTGAGGTGATGATGAGCGTCTTAGCTACTTTTCTACTATTGCTGAGACAAAATAACCAACAGCAGAAGTTAAGGGAAAAAGATTTATTTAGTTCACAGTTAGTAGAGATTTCAGTCCATAATCGGCTGGCTCCTAGGCAGAGTGGCACATAGAAGAGGGCAACAGTTCATGGTGGAAGAAGACAGCAAAAGAAAGCAATGGAAGGGAGAGATAAGCCTCTCTCTGTTCCTTATATTTTACACAGTCTGTCTGCCCTAGGATGGGAGTAACACTGTCACCCTTAATCCCAGTTTTAAACCTTGAATCAATCACAAATTCTAGATTCACCCATCTCTGAAAAAGCTTAAAATTGCGTGAAGCTTTAACACAAACCGTAACAATGAAAATATACTCAGGTCTTATTTACAAGGCAGGGATTTGTTGGAGGTGGGGAGATGAAAGGGAAGGATACAGACCACAGCTTCTGAATTTTGGAGCAAAAGTTTCCTGCTCTTAAGAACACTGCAGAAAGGAAGGAGTGGTACATCAGTCAAAGGCTGGGAACTGCTTCATTCCAGTTTTTTAGCACATCACAAAGACAGGCTTTTCTTTATAGTAAATTTGCCCTTGGTTCTGCCTTGTGGTCAGCTGGGAGAAAAGGCCTCATAATGCTGAAGTAGAAAAAAAGGAGACAAAGGGACACTTAACAGAGAAAGCTGAGGTGAACTTATAATAAGTTGCCAGACTTCCAGAAACCTGTTTGAAAAGGATAAGTATTTAAAAAGAATATTGATAATATATATTTGAAAGGATGTCACAGGTGCATTTGAAATGAGGTCAAGTATACATTTGAAAACAAAGAGAGTCACAGTGTTTGTTCTAGAGAACAAAGAGGATTAATACATTGAAATTCTGCAGTAGGGTCATGATTTTACAAGGGAGTAAAATTTTGAAGATATTTTTGGAAAGTTGACTTTATACCACGGTAAGAAATTCTCCAGACTGGAGAGACTGTTTTTCTCTTGTATACTAATCCTATTTCATCATATTGGTATTCCCTTCATCAGTAGTCACATCAAGACAGATCCTCTAAAAATGCATTTTAATTGCTATTTTATCTTTTTTCTCATTAAAATGAATAAAAAATTAAAAAATAGAATACATTGAGATGCATTTTAGTAAACAATGTTTTACCAAAGGATACAAACAAGTTAGATTTAAAATTTTACAGCACTTAATTGTTTGATGCAAACCACGGCAGGAGATCTATTTTGTGATATTCTCAGGCCATGTCGAACTTTGCCTGAGCCTGTGTTTCAAGAAAGCACTGATGGTTAAGTAATCCCTCCATACGTGTTTGTGTCCCAGAAATGGCTAGCCACTATCAGAGAAAAATTGCACTGGGCCGAGTTAAACAGGCAAGGAAGGCTTTATTCAAGTAATAGAGGTCAAAACTATTGCAATAGGGGTGAAAGAATGAACTCAATTCCTAATATAGCAGGGGCAGCTGGAGACTTAGAGCCCACAGGCGAGGTGAAAAGTCATGGATAGAAAATTTACCAGGAGAGACTTGGTTGGCATCAGGGGTGTGCATGGGAGAGTTCCTTGAACTGGCTTGACAGACTTTTGCTGAACAGAACTCAGAAGGCTGAGCATGAATCCTAGTCCTGCTCAGAGAAGCATGACTAGCAGGCTTCAAAGGTGGAGTCCTTGACGCTACAAAGAAGCGTCCTTTCTTGACTATGAAATCAAAGCTCATTGTCCATCCTGATGACTCCTATGAGACTTGGAGATGATGTACTTGTTATCAGCCTCTGATAAGTCCAGGCACACTTCATTTTCTTTTTGGAGATATTACTCATTAATGTGTGTTCTCCTATTGTAAGATCCCAAGTCAAATCATCCCTTGGTTGTCTGGTGCTATTTTTGTGTTCTGCTTCTGGTCATGACTAGAGGGCTCAATAGTGGTTTAGGTTTGGCCTACGCCAAGGTGAACCCTAAAACCCTAAGTAATATATTTTGTGTGCAAAATTATCTGAGATTTCCAATGGACTTCTGGAAAATCAGAAAGAATTTGGTTTCTCATCACCTAAAAAGATAAGTGCTAGAAATAATTAGATTTCTTAGTATGTTATTGTTACTAGGTTTTGGGGCATTGGAGTCTTCTCTAGATAAGTGTTTTAGGTTCTTTCTGTCCTGAGCAAAGACCAAGCACAGAAGATAGTGAGATTTTATATTTATCCAAGGTATGACAAGAAAGGAAACATGCTCTGCAGAGTGAGTTCAGACAAACTAAAAGTAGAAAAACAAGTACTCTCTACAAGATGGCAGTGGACTACTGTAAGAGAGCATCCAAAGGCCAAGAGCTTGACGGCAGCCATTTTTTTTTTTTTTAAATCTCCCACTTCTCAGGCTAATATCAGGTCCAATCTATACTGTTGCAAACCTGCTCACGTTCTCACAAGAAGAACTGAAAAGGACACTCTGCTTAGTTCCAAGTCTGGGGCTTTGAGAAATGTTCTTAGCATGTGTTCTGGAGCTCTACAATCGACAGGCCATGCCCATTCCCCCAGCCAGTGGGTCATACCATAATCTCTTGCCTCATTACTATTCATGACTTGCTTGGAAAGAGCTATCAAAGCAAGAAGTGGTTTAGCATTCTCTTGGTTTAATTTGTATTGAAATATTAATACAAATATTTCAGAAATCATATGCTGTGAGAGACATTGCTAGAGAATTATCCAAATCTGTTCATGATTTTTCTATTTTCAAAGTCCTGGTGCTGCTTTGACTGACAATAGTTTAAAGTTATCATCATTAATTCAATTATTTTTTAAATGTTAATTTGGTTGCAACTTTATTTTTTTAATTGAAATTTAATATATTATAAGCCAGTGATTTTTCATTTGGGAATTCATGTCACTTGCCCATGGAATTTATTAAGATACAGACATTTAAGACCTACTTAAGACTTGCTAAATCTCTTTACATTCTTGAAGAAGTATTGACTCACTAAAAGATTATCATGTTCATGGCATATCATGCTTCAGAATTATGTATGTGAAGATTTTTATCTGTAAAACGTATTTTCATAAGTTAAGTATATTTCTACTCTAAAAACAGGTTTGAACATTGTTTTGATAGATTAATTTTGTCCGAAACATTTTTTGGATTGACATCACTGTCTTTTTATACAAATAACCAAGTTTAGTTGACTGTTTCATTTTATATTAAACTCTTATTAGATCTTAAATTTAAAAAATTTATCAGTAACACATTAACTATAGCCATTTTAAGACCTTCATCACTTTCAGATAGTTTTTGTTTTGTCCTGGTGCTTCCTGGTGAGCAGGCAGCTCAGCTACTGGCCAGAGTGCTTCATTTCCCACAACATGGGGAAAGACCTATTCCAGGTACTTTTGGGGTGAGGCTTTTGATGATATCATTTATATTATACAAACAGCTAAGTAATATAGTACTGTGTATCCACACAGGTGGATGCAGAACATCTGGGCAATATTCCTTTCCCTTTCCAAAAATGCCTTTGTTCTTTCTATGTACTCTTGCTATGTGATTTGTTTCCCTATTGATTCAATATTTCCTAAGTGATTATACTTATAATCTTATAGATTGATTACAATTTGTACACACTGTTCCCACACTTTGCTCTATAAATTACCCCTGATAAGGGGTTTAGTGACCATCCACTTGGGACCCTTCAGAAAATCCAGGAAATATTCTTTTCCCTATTCTCAAAAAAACTTTCATAACCTTTTTCTTTGGTTCATTCTTTGATGTTTTAAAACCATGAACTTGTTGCATTTGACATCTAACAAGCTAGCAGTTATATTTTGTTTGATGGCAGGTTTAAGTTGGGAGCACAGAGAGATGATGATACCTTTTATATCTGGGATTTCTTTGGTGGAATATATTTTATTTGCAAACAAGGCCTGGTATTCCTTACTTGACTTGTTTGGCAGTTCAGAGATAGGTCTCCTATTACAGACAGCTTTTGGGAATCACTTTTGACTGGGAGCTTGCATTCCTGGCTGTGTCTTGAGAATTTAGCTGGTGGCTGTGGGCCATGCATTGGCCGTTCACTTCTGTAGGGATGGTTGCTGTCAGAAAACAGTACTTGTGTTCCTCTTTACTCTTCTGGCATTTATCTTCCTAAATGAAGACTCATGAAGAAAATAAGTGCTCATTAGAAAGTAAGCACTCACTGAAAATGAGTCTTCTTTTTAGACGATATAGCCCACTCCTGGGTTAGACAGAATTAGTAATTACGCTCACTGGGAAGAGACATACAAGAGCATAGACTTCCCAGTGTCTGCGCAAGGGTCCTACATTCAACCAGCAAGACAGACCTTCGCCTGAGACACCGTGGAGACCACCAATGTCTGGGTGACAGTAAGGAGAATTATCTCCAAACTAACATATATTTATGAGCCCTAAATGATGTGGTGAAAGGAATATCTTTAATCTGTCTTCTGATTTTTTTTTTTTTGTCTCTCTTTTTCAGAAAGTTAGAAAGCAGATGTTCAGATCCTTTGTCACTGGTTTAATTTCCTGCTTGACAATGCTATTGTGCTGGGAGTCAACTGTGCCTTTTGTCTTCAGAGGCATGCTTTGCTAAGTACTGGAGAGCAACTCTGGGGAAGCCTTCGGTCTTGTCTTCTGGTGTTGAGTAAGTGGTGATTTGGAAAAGAGTAATGAGGTCCATAGATAAAGTTCCCGCACCTTGCATGGAGTTGTGGTTAGATCAGGCTTCTCTCTCTTCCTTTGCCACTGTCCTCCCCTGCGAAACAATGCAATTTATCTCAGCACCATGTTGTCCAGGGCCATGCTCTTCCTTGTGGCTGCTGGATTCCAGCACTCTCCAGTGCCCCGGTTTCTGTCTCTCCAAGATGGTGAGGTTTTCCCTCCCTGCAACTCTTCAGTGTCTGGCTCCAGAGTGAAGGTGGCCTTCACTGTTCCCTCTGATTTAACTCCTGGCTATAATTTTTTAAAAAAAACAGCTTACAAACAGTCCCCAAGCTTTCAATGAATAAACAAAAACATTTTAGTCCTGATTTGCCTGTCTTTCTGTCCTTAGGGTACCTCTACTCTGTTCACTGTCCTCTCCCTCAGGTATCTCACTAGGGTGAACTCTGTGCTTTTACAGTACAGATGCTTTTATAGCTGGGGCAGAAAATATTCCTTATGAGTTTCTTAACGGTTTTAAATGATAACAGGAGCCCATAACCAGAGGTCCTAGTCCCCACAAGGCTGCCTCTCTCTTGCTGAGATTTCTCTCTGAACATTTGCCAGGTCAGCAACCATTCTTTACTCAGGGATATGCTGAGAGGTGAAAAGGAAAAGCTTACAGCAAGAAGAGAGCCAGGGGGTCACAGGATCATGAGGAAGGGGCAAAACAGACAGACTATTAGCCCACTGCTGCTGGCATGGATGGGGTGAAATCTAAGGATTTTCTCAGGTAAGTGGGTAAACAAGCAGGGATAGACTTGTTTCCGCTTGTTTCAAATGGGGAAGAAGCTGTCATAGGTAAACATTTGCAGCGGGACAGACTGTAGCTCCAGCAGGTCTTTGACTTCCCCCACTCTTTGGAATACACCCTTATCTCCAGCAAAGTGTCACCTAGCCTCTTTCTACATCCAAATCTGGCCTGAGTACCCCATGAATAATAAAGCAGTTGCCACAGGAAAATGTATAAATTATAGCACTGTAATTTTAGCAGCCCGTTTCTTTAGAGGAAACAATGACACGTTGCTATTATGGTTTATGTCTAGTTGTCCCTCCCAAAGCCTCATGCAGTCATTGAGGTAGGCTTCTAGAATTTGTAATTGATTCATGATCCAATGCTAGGATTATGCATGAGAGTGATCCACCTGTCCTGGGTCAGATAGCCTGAATATAATATAAGGATATATATATGTATATATGGGTATATATAAGGATATATAATATATATATATAATATAATATATATATTATATAATATATATAAGAAATATAATATAATATAATATAATATAATATAATATAATATAATATAATATAATATGGCTTGCTAGCTGCTGTAGCTGCTTCTCCTCCCATTGCTCTTTGCTGTTTTCTGCCCCCAGGAGCTGCTGCCCTCTGCCATGTGACACTCTGCCTTAGAATCAGCTAATTATGGACTGAAACCTCCATAAACTGTGAACTAAATAAACCCATTTTTATTTCCTTAATTTTGAGTGTCTGGTATTTTGTCCTAGCAAGCAGAAAAAAGAAAGTTTTGGCTGTCATCTGGGACTACCAAACAATTGTGCTTATCAAGGCAACAGAGGGTGCTGAGAAACCTGTACAACAAGCCTGTATGCAGAGCCTGTATGGCTAGTTCAAGATTAGCATAAGCTATTGGCCTAGGTCTCTTCTTAAAAAAGAGTTCTGATTATAACAGGTACAAAAGACTTTTTATTCCCTTTGGATTGTTAAGTTGCTACAAGAGATCTCTGTTAATTGATGATCTGTAGGAAAAATTCTGACTAGTCTACTTATAGTTATAAACTTAAAACTGTAAAAAGGTTGTGGTAGTTCAATTTGGTTAATACATCTATAAGAAAACTCTGAAGTGCCTGCAAGTAGGTTCAGGGGCCAGGGGTTCAATTCCTGGGCCTGCCATGCTGGCCCTGCCATGCTGGCCCTGCCCCCAAGTTGCACTGAGACAGCAATTGAGACTGGGCGTGGCGGCACGCACCTGTAATCCCAGCTCTTGGAGGCTATAAACAGGTGGATCACTATGAGCCCAATCTAGTAGTGAGACCCTGAACACCCTGTAGACCCTTTCCTAAAAAATAAATAAATAAATAAATAAATAAATAAATAAATAATAAAGAAAACTCTGATTTAAAAATATTTATTTAAAAAACCAAAAAAATAATTATTTTATGTGTACTATATGTTTGTCTCTCAGACTGCTTAATCTGTGTTAAACAGTTAAGATATTCAAAGGTGCTTCATTTAGGAAAGATGTTTTTTAAGATCAACCATTTCTTTTTAGTTTTCTGGCCCATTCTAGGATTTCCATGTAGGAAAACTGGCTGTGTAGATTTTCAGGATAACCAAACTAACTTAAAATATTACTAGATGAGGAGTGACAGCCTTATTATATTTTAAATCTTTTATTTATTTATTCTGTACAGGGTTTTACTATGCAGCTTGGACTCTTAGTGATCATCCTGTCTCAGCCTCTCCAGTGCTGGGATTACAGGATCACACCTAGTTTTGGTGGCCAGAATGACATGCACAGAATCGAGAACTGAACCTGGGAGCTTGCACTTGTTTAGATCACTGAATTATCACCCCAGCCCCTGACAGCCTCATTTTAGATAAGACAAATAAAGGCTTAGATAAAACTCACAAACAAAAGCTTTAAATTTTGTTAACATAGAAGTTATATATGATATAGCTTGCTGTGTATTTTAATCTTCAGATATACATTATTGTCTAAAACTTCTACCTAAGTTGGCTTATAGTTAGATGCTCAAGATAGTATCTGAAATGCTGTGGTTCACATAGTGTAGCAGAGGGCTAATTTGAGTCAGTTGTAAGAGTATAAATGTCTTTTAAGTTGCTTTCATCTAGGTTGTTAAACAACTGAGATAATATAAAAAATAGTTTTATAAATGCAGTGTTTATTATTGGCTGTGTACAATAATTTAAGAATTTTCCTTGGTCAAACATAATACATATATATAAACATAATATAAATAAACATAATATATATAATATATAAACATATATAAAACATATATAAACATAATATATATATCTATATATAGCTTTAAAAGTATTTAATTGTTTTTATGCAGAATATTTAAAGTAATTGCTAATATAATGAAGTAGGGACTTCTCTATTTCTTTCCAGAGTCATGGTTGCCCACAATATTAAATAAATTATTATAATATATTTAAGTTTGACTGTCATAGACAGGTTAAATTTTTGATCTCTAACACAATATGGCATTCTTAAGATATTTAGATGCTAGCTGGGCGTGGTGGCGCACACCTGTAATCCTAGCACTTGGGAGGCTCAGGCAGAAGGATCAGTGCAAGTTTGAGACCAGCCTGGGCTACAAAAGTGAGCTCAAGGCCAGCCTAAACTGTGTTTGTCTCAAAAAGACAAAAAAAAAAAAAAAAAAAAAAGATATTTAGATGCTCTTGGTTAAACTTACAAAACTAGATTAAAAAGGTAAAGTTTCTATATTAAAAATTGTTGTGTTGTATATTCTATTGTTAGGCTTTTGGTGACTCAAAATTGAGCTTTACAAGTTCGACTATTTATTTATATATTTATTTTACTACTTTTAACAGGAAATTACAATGTTATAGTTTCAAAACATGTTAGTAGTACATTCCCAATAATTCATACAATGCATATTGTTGTCCTCATTGTAGTTATATAGAGCATAGGGTGTAGACATGATAAATTTTCTCATGGTTATTAATATAATAGATTTCTTCTTTTGGATTTAAGAAAAGGGAGTTGTGTACATAGTCAAATGTTCCATAATTGCAGTGGGTTACTGGCAAAACTGACAATGTTGGAAGCTGCTGACTTGAGCCTTTTACAGCTCAGCATACCAAACCACCATTACATCTTATATGTCATGTTTAAACTTTTCTGCTGGGTGGTCAAGGGCAAGTTAAAGCAAGACCTGTATAGCAAAACATGTAGTTTTTGTATCTCCCAAGAACAGTCAAATCCCCTCAAAATATACTTTGGAACCATGTACAGTGCTTTGTAGAACTGTTGTCAGTGTCAGCCATCTGGATGAGCCACGATCATTGCTAGATCAGTTTGCTCTCTGTGAAATCCAGAGAGAATGTTTTCTCTCCAGGTGACTCTCCTTAGGCACACCATATACCTTCAATCCCTTTCCTCTGTGGTCCCTTAATCTTCTTGAACAGAAAGTTTGGGAAACCACTGAGTTATAGGATGTTACAGCACAGATTTTCTTATGTCCTGAGTCCTCACTGACCTTGAAGGGCTGGGGCCAAAATATTGGGTATTCTTACAGTCCTTTTTTTTATTTCTCTAAGTTTTGGTCTGTAAACTTATATTCTTAGCCCTTCAGAAGAAAAGCTTAGTGATACTGTTACTATAAAACATGGATGTTTGAGCTTACTATCACTGTCTTTCTGAATATCAAATATCTTAGACTTAACTTGGAATTGGTATTTTCCATAAATCATTGGTATTCTAATAACTCTTTATGGAATGCGATAAAAGCAGTTACACATTTGCACAGAGATATTTAGAAATATAAGCATGTATGAAATTTTAGCCTGTCCATCTTTTGGCATTTTTCCTAGTCTCTTAATCTCATTTAATGCATTTTTTTGTTTTCTTGTAAACCAACCATTTACTTGAGAGAGAGTATAACAGTAACTGAAATTACATTAGAAGTAGCACACTCCTAAAAGACAAGAATGACAGGCATTCCAAGCATAGTTTTAATGTTATTTATTGCTACCATCAGTGTCAAGAACCTTTTGAGGTTTCTTAGGACAATTGTCTAATTCATCCTGTGCATATAAGTGCATAGTTTTGCTCCTGCTATGTTTCCTCTCTTTTCTGTTTCCAGTCACTTTGCTGTTTAACCCTTAAGTCTTTGATTTCCATTCAGCTGTGGTATGTCTTTCCATTTGTATTTCTTCTTTTGAGTTCTTAAACTAGGGAGACTATATGATATTTACACATGTTGGTCTGGTTTATTTCACTTATGAGCATATGTTCAAGGTACATCCATTTCTATATGAAGTCTTCTAGTTTATCATTCTTTATAGCTGAGTAATATTCCATTGTATAAAAATACCACATCTTTTTCAACCATTCTTCATATGATGGGCATTTTGGTTGTTTGCAAGATTTGGCTATTACAAATTGAGATGTCCCATGTGTAGCTGAAAAATATGTGTATTCTGAAGTGGTTGGGTTGAACACTCTGTGTATGTGCACTAAGTCCAGTTGTTCCAAGTTCTGTTACAGTTTTGCTACTTCTTTGCTAATTTTTTGTCTGCTTGACCTATCTTTTTCAGATAAGGGGGTGTTAAGGTCTCCTGTTAAGATTGTAGTATTGGATATTAGATTTTTCATGTCCATTAAGGTTTGTCTTATATAACTTGCTACTCTCGTGTTGGGTACATACATATTTATGAGTGTCACCTCTTCATCCTGAATTTTTCCCTTGACCAGTATGTAGTGGCTTTCTTTGTTACGTTTGATCAATCTTGGTTTGAAGTTTAGACTGTCTGCAAACAGGATTGCTACCCCTTCTATTTTTTGAGGTCCTGGAGCATGTTGTATTGTTTTCCATCCTTTAACTTACAGCCTATGAATTTCTTTATGAGTTAAGTGTGTTTTTTGTATACAGCATATTGTTGGGTTTTGCTTCCTTATCCACTCTTCCAGTCTATTTCTTTTAATTGGGGAATTGTGTCCATTAACATTGATGGTTATAATTGAAATGTATTGACTTATGATTGACATGACTTTTACTTACTACTGTTTCCCACTTTTTCTCCTGTGTTTAAATGGTTTCCCTATTTGGTGGGATCTTTCTGTCCTCATTTATTGAGTTCAGTTCATTTTGGTCCCTCTCTAAAATTTTTTTTTAGTATACTGTGTAGTGTTGCCTTTGATGTCATGAAATTCTTTAGTTGTTCCTTTTCCTGGAAGTATTTCACTTCTCCCTCATACTTGAAAGAGAGTTTTGTTGAGTATAGCGGACTGGGCTGAAATTTTTTTTCCTGGAGGACTTGAAGCACTCTGCTCCATACTCTTCTTGACTTCATGGTTTGTGAAGATAAATCTGCCATTATTCTGTTGGGTTTTCCTTTAAATGTGATCTGTTTCTTTTCTCTCGCACCTTTTAGTATATTATTCTTCTGTTGAATTTCTGAGATTTTTGCTATTATACGTTTGGGTGTGTTTTTAGTCAGGTCGATGTTATTTGGAGTGCTATATGCTTCAGTTTCCTGAATGTCCATTGTTTTCTCAAGTTTGGAAAGTTTTGTGCCATTTTTTTCTGCCCATATTCTTTTTATGTCATTTGTATCAACTCCATCTTTCTTGTTGATTCCTATTAGTCTCATGTTGTTCATTTTTGCATCATCTTGAAAAATGAATTATTTTTTTTCCTGCATCCTAGTTGTTTTTAAGAGATCATTTCTTACTTTTTCAGTAGCTACACCTGTGTCTTCAAGATCTGAGACTCTTCACTTTCATTCATATGGTTTTGCCACCTTGTGATTGAGATTTTATTTCCTTATACTTCTCTTTGAAACTGTTTCATGTGATCTATGTTTTTCCTATATTGCTTAATCAGGGAATCCATCATTTTTCTATTTTCTAATTTTTTATCAATTTTTTTTCCATAGCATTTAAGTCTTTCATTATAGTTATCCTTTCTCTCTCTAGTTCAGAGATTATTTGTGCTCTGTTCTCCTCTCTACCTTTCTGTAGTTGTTCCCCTACTTTAGATGCTATTAATTTAGAGATCTCTTTTCTAACTTCAGAGGTTATTTCTGCTCTGGTTTCCTTTATATGTTTCTGCAGTTGTTTTTTCACTTCAGAGTCTATTAATTCATGCATTTCTTCTTTTACTTCAGATATTATCTCTGATCTGAGTTGCTCTATATGGTTCTGCACTTGTCTGTCTACCTTAGATGCTACTGATTCAGAGATTTCATCTGCATGATTTCCGTTTTCTTCCATGGTCGTGTCTCCTGCATTTGTTTTGGGTCAATTTGGGACCTGAGATTGGATCTTGCTCCTTCTCTTTATCATTTTTTATAGCCATAATCTCTGCAGTTTGGTGAACTTATGCAGTTAGCGTATATGGAAATTTGGGTCTGGGTCCACCAAGCTTGGTCCCCTCAAGACATGCCTGGCTGAGAGTCGGAGCTCAGGCAGCTGGCTGCCACAAGGCCCATGGGTAGGGATGGTGGTCGACCATGGGGGGATGGTGCGTGGCTGTGTGTAGACAGTGGGAGGAGTGAGGGTTAGGGTAGTTGTCGAGTCAGGGGATGAACGCGTTCTGAGAGTTCTTAACTGGCCATCATGAGGCCCAGTCGGGAAGGTTGGTGGAATTGGAGCTCAGCTTGTTGATGAGTCAGGGATGGATGTGGGCTGAGGCTACCACACAGCCAGGTGAGGATGGCGGGTGGGGTCTGAGCTGGAATTCGGGCTGGTCACCTCGCGGCTGAGTCGGAAAATGGCCTAGACTATTTAATTATTAACCTAAATAATGTTTTCAGAAAGCAGTTTATGATTGGTTAAGTTGGTAACTACTATCTTAGTTTATGATAAAACATATATAATTTGAAGATATACATATATGAAAGCAAGATATACTGAAATTCTAAGCCTAAATGGCACTCTATTAAAGCATAACAAAGGTAAAAGTGTCTTATGTTGCTCAGTATTTTGCAATTAAATAAGGATAACTAACTGCAATGTTATTTTATTCAAAAAGAGAGATTTAAATGTACTTCAGAAATGAAAAAAAAAAGGGGATAAATGAAGTACGGTGTGTCTAAGGAGAGTCACCTAGAGAAAAAACATTCTTTCCGGCTTCCACAGAGAGCAAACTGGTCAAGCAATGGCTGTGACTTGCCCTGATGGCTGACATTGACAACAGTTCTACAAAGAATTGTACATGGTTCCAAAGTTAATCCTGAGGGGATTTAACCTTGGAAGATTATAAAATGTGAATGTTTTGTTATACAGGTCTTGCTTTATCTTGCCCTCAGTCACCCAGCAGAAAAGCTTAACTATGAGGCATAAAATGCAGAGCTAGATTAGTATGAGCTGTAAGAGGCTTAAACCAACAGCCTCCAACATTGCCAGTTTCACCAGTAGCCCACTGCAATTATGGAACATTGAACTATGTATATAACTACTTCCTCTTAGTTCTAAGACAAGAAATGTTTTCTTTTTTTCGTTCCTTACTAATATCGATTAGAAAATTTATCACATCTGCACCCTGTGCTCG
>PVKN010020171.1:0-16049 GCA_004027915.1 Capromys pilorides
CTAAGTTTGCTTTTTAATTTATTGAACCTGAGGGGCTTGTGGGGCACCTTGTTTAAGGTACAGTGGCAATTGACAGGGAAGGGCTACAAGTTAAGAGATGGGTTCCTGTCTGGAGAGCTCTGAGGGTTTCAGGTTTGAAAGTTTGGAAGCTGTTATTTTCTACAGTATCATGTGGGATCATTTTGAGTGGTACATACACAAGCTCTTGAAAAATTTTAATAGAAATTTACTCAAAGGTATATATGAAAAACAACTTGTGTATCGCATTTATAGCGTGGGCATTATCATATAGCTCAAGTGAGTGCAATGAAAGGAAAATATTAAATAAAAATATGTGACTTATGAAAATGACAAAAATCATGGCAAAGCTATGGCAAATAATAAAAGTTCAGAAAGTGCTGTTTGAAGTTGTGGGTATGGTGGAAATGGTCACCCAAGGACAGAGTGACAATGAGAAGAATAGGGAGTTGACATGGGGGAGGCAAGGAGAGGAGTCTGTGAAGCAGCCGGGGAAGAGCAGCCAGAGGAGTAGGAGGAGACTCGGAAGATGGCCTTGGAGTCCATATGAAGAGCTCTGAGGTGGAGGAAATGGGTCTCAGCTCCACGTAAGTTATAAGCTGGAAAGTACTTTTTGGATTTATCACTAAGGCAAACCATTTAGCCTAAAGCATCTTAAATAGTAGGTTTTAAAATATTCATCTAATATTAATAATAGTTGGTATTTATATCATTTACACCCTATAAGCTTCCAAGCACATTATATGTATTTACTGATTAATAAGATAGGTAGTATTGTTATCTCCACCTAATACATGAGAAAACTGAAGCACAAAAAATTTTAAGTAATTCACCCAAGATCACACAACCAGGAAGAGGAAGAGTTAGGATTCACGCCCAGGCCAATCCATGCTCTTAGCCATTTTAGCACATTTCCTCTCTCACTGAAAGAAATAGAAAAAGGTTTAAAATTACACCAATGTCAGCTGAGTGTGGTGGTGCATGAGAAGCTTCGGCAGGAGGACCACTGGGTTTGAGGTCAGCCTGGGCTACCCGAGCAAATTTTAAGATCAGCCTGCATTACATAGCAAGACCCTGTCTCAAAACAAACAAACCAAGAACAGTTACACCAGTGTTGTGATTACAGTACAGCCTGATGCTACATGTGGTATCATGAGATCTTTGAGGATGAATGACCAGCTGTCTGCCAGTTGCACTATAATCAGTGCCAGGATGGGTGTGAGTGGAATGTGGGCCATGACAGTTCGTGGCTCTTTTTGTGTTATACACAAAAAAAGATTATAAGAAAAATGAAATTTAAAAGTATATATTTTCCACTGTCACATATCATATTATGTGCCTTATTTTGGGTGCTGTATTGTCTTATTTTTCTGGCAAGTCACTTTTTGAGATGGAATTTTGCTATGAATTCCAGGCCGGCCATGAACTCACTGTGTAGCCCAGACTGGCCTTGAAACTATGGTGATCCTCCTGCCTCAGCCTCCACATTGCTTGGATTATAGGTGTGCACTACCATGCTCAGTGGGCCATTCACTTTCGGAGTTAAATTCTTTAAACTCTAGAAATATTGTTTATGCAAAAGAGGTCAAGTTCCAGACATTATAGATAATTTATTAGAGATAGTCATTATGACCTTATTGAAAGTAGTTTCCCTTGAATAGTAGAAATGGAAACCAAGTTATAGGAAACTGATAGTGAATGGAGAGTTGCAGTGGGGGGAAAAGAGGAATTCTTGATGAGTTTTAAAAATAAAGATGAAAGGAGACAGGGAAGGTGTGAGCTATAATAAGGCTGGCAGTGGGCAGAAAAGAGATCATACGAGTGGAGAAATTGAGAACTGGTTTAGTGCTGCCCAGTGCCTGAGGCCTCTGATGGGGGGACCCTTGGAAGACGAGCGCTGATGTTGCTGGCCGTGGAGGAAGAACACTGGAGGTGTCGACTGCATAGTCCTTGATGTGGCTAACATTAGGGTATTGTGGAATTTGAAGAGCAGAAAGAAATGTTGTGTTGAGTCAGTATTCTTAAAAAGATCAATAGGTGGCAGTGGCAAGGAAAAGTAGTAAAATGTACTGTTCAAGAGAAGAGACAGGAATGAGGCTGGGTTTGACTCTTTCCTAGCATGATGACCTTGAGCACATCAAGGTTTTGCAGATTGTTTTCCCATCTGTAGAGTGGAAAGGGTGGTAAGTGGGTCTGCTGAGAACTGCCGAAGGCTCAAGCGGTGACATTTGGAGTGCACTTGGTGTAGCATGTCACACATGGTACAGACTTCCTTCGGAAGCTTATTATCCTTTACTTCTGACATTATAAGGTTTTCATCCTTTAAATTTGATATAAGGATTGATTAAAGAAATTTATATTTCATGGTCTACAGTGGGCTTGCTTAGGGAAAAAGAAACTTGGTTTGTTCTAACAATGAGAAATGTAATGATGGTACTGGTGATGACTTGGACAAGAGGCAGAAATAATAGAAAGCTCCACTTTTCAGTGCTACATAGTATTCCTCTTTCTGATAGCTATAAAATTTCCCATTATTGAACTTTATTCAGGGAAAAAAAATCTGAGTCTGAAACTCCAGCCTTAGTTTCCATTTTCAAGTATTTTTAAAACATGTCTTTTGATAACATGAGAATTTCCGAATTTCCCCCTTGTAGGTCAGCAGTGGCATTTTGTGGTAGTTGGGAGAGTGCGAGAAGCAGGGGTGCTTAGGAGAATGGCAGGTCTGGAGGTAGCTGTGGGGAGTGGAGAGACTGAGAAACTGAGCCTGGGTCACTGTGGTGCTGCCCCCTCACCCAGGTGGAGACTCACTGAGAGTTGCTTAGGCCAGGTCAGAACTTTGGAGCACTTTCTCAGTGGCATCAAGATTTAGTTCAGACCAGGAGGTTGAGAATCTCAGAGTTTATGTACAAATGAAGTGGAATTCTTTATGAGATACAGTAAAAGTAGGTAGGTAGCTAAGTACACCAGTGGGAAAGTATCTTTATATTCAGCAACACTTAGGTACTTACAGAATAAATAAGGTGCTCACAATTGCCTTCCACCTAAAACCTGTACACAGATATATTCAGAGTAGAGATGGTGAATGTACAAACCTAAGGAAATGAAGATAGATTAAAGTACTTAGAGGAAGAAAAAAGTACAGCAGGTTGGGGACAAGAATCTTGCAGGGCTCAGGGTTCTGATCAGAGTTCCTCCCTTGGAGGGTTCCAGGTTTTTCCCATATAGCATAGAAGTATAAAAGACTGCTGCACGTGGCATCTTTGAGGAATTAATTACTGATTTGGGCATATGCTATTTCCTTAGGATTGTGGACCATGGACAATTTTACTGAGAAAGATTTCTGTATGGGAGACAGTCCCTTGATAGAGGATTGCCTTGATGAGGAGTGTGCCTTTGCTTCTGAATTTACGAAGGCCAACTATGAGCAGGCCTCTCAGCTTCACTGTGGTGGAGAGGTAAGTGGTTTGTTGCCTCTTACTTTAAACTTAATGTTTGTATCACTCTGTTCACTACAGAGATTGAATGTAACACACATACACGTACACACAGGGATTTACAAGGTAAGCTCGCAGTGGCCACCTGCAGAGTCAGGTGTGGAGGAGTGCAGAAGGACTGTCAGAGGTCGGAGACCTGGAGTTGCTGTAGTCCTGTGCAATTTGGTATCAGGAAGCTGAAGCCCAGGTCAGCACCAGAGGGCTGAGAGTCTGTGATGCAAGTTGTGTAAGGCAAAGGTGAAGACTGGAGCCCTTCCAGAGAAAAAGAAGCCAGCTGTCCTTCTTTTCCCCGGGGGTCTTCTATCTTCAGTAAATCTATTCAGCCAAACCCAGAACTGTGCTAATCTGGGAGTTTCTTACGTTGACACAACAGTTAATTATCATAATCCATGCCTTTTCAAATTCACAACCAGAGATGTTTCTTTAAAGCATACTTACTCTCCAGATATAAAGGCAAGTTTTTAATTATGCTCACACGTTACATCTGCCCTGTGTAAAAACAGAAATACACTAATTCCATCCCCAGAATAGAAAGCAAGTTTTCTCTGGGTATGCTTATTCCTAGCCTTTTACAACTTTAACATTATAACATAGTTAATAATAGTTAAGAACCCATGTTAAGTCTGGCAGCATTATATAGGAAGCATATTAGAACTGTTAGAATTAGTCCTTGTTTCGGTAACTGATCACAGGGTTATAGCTGGTATTTATAGTTACCCTCTTCTACTACCCATTCTGTATTCCCTTGGTCCTCAGCAAGCACCTCAGCAGGTCTGGGTTCTTTTCTTGATAGGTGACTTATACCTTCATGCCTTCATTCTGGGCCATTTGTTACCCTCCCCAGACTGGGTTGCTGTAGTTTCTGATTGACCCATTATTAGTGGGGCATGGTAATACTGTGAGACTCCTTAAGGGATTTCCTGTACTCCAGGTGTATTCTTCCTTCCATTGGAGAGTAATAGTTGAGTTTCCCATGGACAGTCTGGGTCAGTCACCTTTGCCAACACCATAGCTGTTTTTTAGCTTACTTGCTCAAGAGGCATGAGGAGTCCAGAAGAGACTAAGGGGGCATTTTAGCTTCCAGGTAGTAGTATCATTGTTGGGCTTTCCCAATATGAGACTAAAATTTCTAGGCCAGCAGAGCATAAGGTCATAGGAACAGGAAGCAGAAAGTTTGCCTGTGGATCACTAGGGGTAATGGTGCATGGTACCATTTTTATTTCTACCCCTTTGATTCCTGGGCCCGTGAATCCTGGGAGATTCTATGGGAGATACAGTAGCATATAGTGGATGCCAATTCAAAACATATACAGCCTTTTGAAGAAACTTGCCCCAGCCCTGTAAGCATTTGCTGATGGCCACTTAGCTGGTGCTGTGACTACATCTTCAAAAAGCCATTCCCCCTTTTTTATTGTCAATCTAGCTGCTTCCAAATGGTGAAGAAAACAAAAAGACCAATGAATTCCATGAAAATGAGCCTTACCTCTTTGACTGTTAAGTATGTCCCTTGGTCAGAGATAGTGCTGTGTGTGAAATTCCATGGTAGTAGGTAAGACATTCTATAAGTTCACAGATTGTAGTTTTGGAAGAAGCGTTGCACACAGGAAAGGCAAACTCATACCCAGAATAAATGTCTATGCCAATAAGGACAAAGTGCTATCTTTTTTGCGATGAAAGCAGTCCAGTATGATCAATCTGCTACCAGGTCACATGCTGATCAACCTGGGGAATGGTGTTGTGTCAGGGACTACTGGCATATTGGGCATTCAGCAGTAGCTGCAGCCAGATCAGCCTGGTAAGTGGGAGTCCATGTTGCAGAGCTCATGCATCACCTTCTTCCCTGCCACCATGGCCAGTCTATTCATGAGCCCACCCGGGATTGACAGGTGGTTGAAGAAAGGTTGAGTGCTGTTTACAGAAGAAGTCATCCAAATCCACTTGACTATTAAAAGTCTTCTGCTGAGATCTCTCTTTGGTAAGCATTTACATGAGGTACAAATAGCTTTAAATCACTTGCCTTTATGGAGAGGTCTATTCTCAGATATCTTTGTCCCCAGATGTCTTTGTCACCAATTTTCTAGTCATGTTCTATCCAAGTTCCTGACCACCTAGCCAGATTGTTGGTTACAGCCCACAGATAAGTATATGGTCACACATCTAGCCATTTTTTCTTTCAATCGCCATATATTAACAGGCACATTGGTTGAATTTCTGCCCACTGTCAAGATTTCCCTTCACCACTGTCCCTTAGCAATGTTCTGAAAAGGGTCTATAATATTAAAGTTGTCCACTTAGGGATGGTGCCTGTATAACATGCAGACCCAGCCTGTAAAACAGGCCCTGCCTGGTCTTCTTTTCCTCTGATAGCTCATCTTATAGGCTATAGGTACGTGCTGGGAGTCAGAAAGCAATATAGCAGGAGTAGGAACTATGGGTGTCTTGGCAACTTCCTCGTGTAGCTTACTTGTGCCCTCTAGACCTTCCGTGGCTCAGTCAGGTATATGCCACTTCTGTGGAATGATAGACTATTGCTGTGCACATCCAACTTAACAATGTGGTGAATCAGATAATTCCCAGCTCATGATGGGCAACTCAAATTGCATGGTGACCTGGTGTCCCACGGTCAAATGTTCAGTTTCTCTGAGGCCCAGTAGCAGGCCAGGAGCTATGTTTTTAAAGAGAGGATAGTTGTCTACAGATAATGGAAGTGCCTTGCTCCAGAATTCTAAAGGCCTTCACTGTGATTGATCAGTGGGCATCTACCAGAAAATCCAACAGCATCCCTATCTGCCACTGCCACTTCAAGTACCATTGGATTTGCTGGGTCAGATGGCGCCGGTGGCAGAATAGCCTGCACTTGGGTCCCACCCAAAACAAGCAGCTTTCTGAGTACTCATTAAGTGGGCCACAGCAAAACACCTAAATGTGAATGTGTTGCCTTGAAAATTCTAAGTAGGATTGCTAGCTGTTGGGCCCTTTTTGGGGTTGTAGGGAAGCCAGATGTAACAACTCATGTTTCACTTTAGAAGGGTTATCTCTGCATGCCTCATACTGCTAGACTGCTAGAAATTTCACTAAGGTTGAGGGACCTTGAGTTTTAGTTGGATTTATTTCCCATCCTCTGGCTCATAAACGCTCAATTTACTAATAAGCCCAGAACGGTTGCTATCTCCTGCCTATTTGATCCAGTTGACATGATATCAATGTAGTGCACCAGTGTGATACTTCATGAAAGAGAAAGATGATGAAGATTGCTACGAACTAAGTTTTGACACAGGAGTGGAGAGTTAATATAACTCTGAGGAAGGACAGTGGAGGTGTATTTCTAGCTTTGCCAACTGAAAGCAAATTATTTCTGATGGACCTTCTAGATAGGCATGGAAAAGAGGGCATTTGTCAGGTCACTAGCTGTACATAAAGTATAGTGACAAACAGACAAAAAAAATGAAGTACAGTGATACCTCAGTTCATGAACTTAATTTGTTCTGCTATTTTGGAAAAAATGGCCATGTTTTTATGGGAAAGATAGTTGTGATTTTTGTCACCTAATGTAGAATGTGCAAACAAAAAGAGTTTTCAAATGTTCAGAAACCAAAATGTTCATAAACCAAAGTACTACTATACCAGGAGAGCAAGGGAACCACATCTGTACCACAGCCGCAGTTGGAGTCACCACTTGATTCAGTTTATGGTAATCATTCTCCGAGACCCATCTGTCTTCTGCACAGGCCAGATGGGAGCATTAAATGCAGATGTGGTGGGAGCCACCGCTGCATCCTTCAGGTCCTCAAGAGTGGCGTTAATCTCTGCAGTCCTACCAGGGATGCTATACTGTATTTGGTTTACGCTTTAACCAGGTAAGACAGCTAAGTGTTTCCAGTTGGCCTTACCAGCTATAGTGGTTCTCATGCTACAGGTTAAGGAACTAGTGTGAGACTTCTGTCAAGTACTAAATACATTTATGAAGTTTGGAACCAGGGGAATGACTACAGGATGGATCTGGGGACCTGTATTACCGGACCCACTGAGTTGGTCCTTTGCTAAAACTCCATTGATCACCTGACTCCATGTGTCCTTGCTCCTTTTTTTTTTTTTTCATATTTAATCATAACTTTTTAAATTAACAAGTAGTGAGTAGGACACTTTAAGATCCTATTACTGCATACTGAAATAAACATCTGTTGTAAATTTAGCAACCAACATTAACAATAAAATGTGCTTACACATAAATATCACCAGATTAGCACCTGGTAGGTCCTAAATACATGCAATTACTATATAAAAATGAAACCATGAGTTGATGTGAAAAATCACTAAGTCACCAAAACTAGAAAAGAAATCATGAAATGGAAACTGAGAGAAGACAGTTAATAAAATAAGAAACCTAACAAAGAGCTTTAAAAACAGGTCATGCTAATCTTACCATTTATTTTCCAAAGTTCTTACATCATCTATTTCCCCAAATTGCCATTTATAAAATGACATTCTAAAAATCTGTGTCTGGAATTCAATTCAGAAAGCTTTGACTACTGTTTCTCCTTAGCCCTGAAATTTAAATAATGCATGAAAGCTTTGGTACTAGGAGAAAAATATTCTAAGGCTATGATAAAAGTTTTAGAAACAAACTTACTCTTTCCAGCCTTTTTTTTTTTTGGTGGAACTGGGGATTGAACTCAGGCCCTTGCGCTTGCCAGGCAAGCGCTTATTCTACTGAGCTATCTCCACAGCTCCATTCCAGCCCTTTTTAAGACCTGTAGTAGGCATTAACAGCAGTAGTTTTCTCCTGTTTTCACCCATTATTTTCCAGTGTCATATTAGAAATGAATAAATTCTTTGAGCCCATCTCTAATTGACACTGTTTTGTTATGACACCATACTTTTGTCATTGGTACTGTACAAAATTACATACAAAAAAATATATATACAAAAATGTTCAAGCATTAGTTCAATTTCAATTCCAGGCTTCTGTTTCAAAAAGCTACATTTAACGTATTTCATAAAGATAGCGTAAATTAGTCATTTCAAATAATTCATCCAACTACTTTTGGCATATATATATATATATATATATATATATATATATAATTTTTTTTCAGTAGGCAGTAAGAGTCCATGCAGCTGCATTATGAGGAGCCTGCTCTTGCTCTTAGGTTTAAGCAAATTCGTCACTCCAGTTGTGAGGTTGGCTGTTACCCATTCATGCTCAGAAGATGATTTCACAAAATATGCTGTTATGCACTGGAAACCAGAGACCATTTAGGTCTCAAATCCTATTTTCTAGCAATGAAACATTTACAGTTGTGCAAGAGCAAGGGTTCTATTTCCATAACCAAGCTGAAAATAAAGTATCTTATGTGTAAGATAACTTGGATCTTTGGACTGCTGGAAAATACTTTTCAATTAGAAACATTTTAAAAATAAAAGACGAATTTATGGATACAATTAAAAAATGGGGATTAATGCTGATAGGTTTTTTTTAAGATACTTGACACAACAGAGAAATAGGCAGAAGGAAAAAGGAAAAGGGGCTTTATTTTTTTTTGAGGACACTGAGAGAATTTGGGGAAGATAAGAAATTCTCTCAATTGGAGCAAAGGGAGGCTGAGGCTTTTATGGCCTTTTGCCAAGGGTGGAGTTTGGAGAGGATATTTAGATATACCTGAGGGAGCTGATTGGGGATCTTCCCTGAGGTGTCAGGAAGGGTAGGGGTAAATTATGTCCTGGGCTGAGTGGAGAAGAAGTGGGAGGTGATCTTGGGAAGATGGGCTTTCATTTTAAGGGCATTGGCCATATTAGATGACCACCACAATGATTTTAGCAGTTCATACTAGGGTTAGATCCTATCAGATACCCTTGAGAACATAATTTTAAGAGAAATAAAAGAATAAATCAGAAACAAAAGTTTAAATATCACATTGTTTCTCTTCTGTGAGAAATCCAAAATATCAATAAGGAGCAATCCAGAGTGGAGATGTTAGAAATTGAAAAGAACTTTTTCAAGTGGAAAATGAAACTAGAGATAGGGCAGAAGGGAGGGCAAGAAAAGGGATTTTAAAAAATTGAAGCAAAAAGTGGAAATAGAGCTTTTGCAATCAGAGAAGGGAAGAAGGGTTAGAAGGAAAGAAGAGGACAAAAAAGAATTAAGTGTACACATGTACAGCTTCCTCATGATGGATGCATGGATCATTATATACTGCAAATATGTATTAGTAATAAGAAAAAAAAAAAAAAAAAAAAGGAATGGTGGCAGGTCTCTCTATGTTGCCCACACTGGCCTCAAACTCCTGAACTCAAATGATTTTCCTGCCTTAGCAGGCATGTGAAAACAGTGTGACTGGTGCATTGTTTTTAGGGTTCAAAAGTACATGCATAGAAAACAACCATGCTTATTCAGTACATCAGAGCTGTGGTCTGTGGAAACAGTGGTAATGGGAATGGAGTATGGCAATAAAATACAATTAACAGTAAAAAATAAAAATAAGAGGTGGCAGAAGCCCTGATATTACCTGTTTTTCCTTGTTTCTTATACCACCTTTTAAAATAAAGCAGGAAGTGTGTATGCCCCTGCTCTAACTGGAGGGCCATCGTAGTGTTCTAGACCCCCTAGTGTTAGTGCTCATTTGTAATCAAAGTCCTGGAGTCTGAAATGTTTGCTTGTTTTCCCTCTCTTAATGTACAGTTACCCTGGTAAAAGGCCTTAGTCTCTTCAGGAACAATGGGAAGAAAATGGCTATAAAACTTTTGTAGTATCCTAGGGTCCTTCCTCAAGGGGACCTGGCTTCCCAAACTATTCGTTCAGAACCTCAAGGGGGTCTGGGTCTGTAAACTGGCAGAGCTTTGGGCACTGGTTGATGATTCTTTGTCATTATGAATTGAAGTGGGTTTATTTCCCCTTAAATGTTTTTGGTAATACAAATCTAGTAGAGATTTAGTGGGCTTCCTGTCTATTTCACTGTGGAGAACACCATCACTAATCAGCTAATGCCTTAGGTCTGTGTGTGTTTCGCTCTTACAATCTTTGTTCTGCTTCTGCTGTCCTTTATGTTGTGTGTCAACCTTGTCTTTGTTGGTGAAATGCTGCCAGATGACCCCTGCCACTCTGGGACCCAGTTAAATCCATTGCCCTTAAGTTCTACAGTTGAGTAATCACAGTCCCCAGTGTAAGGTCCAGCATACAGAGAGGGGCAGTGACAGGGCTCTTTGAGATGATGGTGCTCCCCTCATTAGTCTCTTTCTCAAAGTGTTGGAAAAGGATACATTTTCCTTATCATCTCAGTATGCAGGGTTAGGTTTTTTTTTTTGGGGGGGGTACATGGTCTCACTACACTGCTGGGGCTCATGGTGATCCTCCTGTCTCAGCCTCCCCACCACTGTGAATACAAGTGTGTGCCACTATGCCCAGTTTTGGTGACTGGCTCTGCACACCCGGGGTTCCAGGGCTGGTGTGTTATGCAGTACCAGGGTTCAGGAATTGAATCCCCGTCCTTGCTCTTGCTAGGCAGGCACATAGACCACTGAGCTATCTCCCCAGACCTGAGGATTACATTTAACATGACAAATCCACCATTCCCATTTCTCTGAGACTGAATCCCTTCATCAACAGTAAAGCATGGGATATAAGGAATCTCCACCTCATTCACAGTGGGCCATGTCTTGACTCACACTTCTGGCAACCATCTAAACACAGTAAACTATGAACAGATTTTTTTTTTTTTTTTGCTGGCTCACCTGCCCTGATGGCGATGCTGGCGCAGCATTTGGTGCCAGGGGATCCAAACATGGTCCCCTGTGCCTGCCTACACTCACCTGAGCAGGCTCAAGCTATTTCACGGGCCCTTAACAACTTTTTGTTTGTCTACTTCATGAGTTACAACATTATATTCAGAGTCTCTATATAATGGGCCAATATTGACAAACATTGTCAATCCAGGGGTAGATTTTTTTGGCACATTGTGATCAGGGGTAGATTTTTTGCCACAATTATCCCACCCCCTTGAAATCCATTCCCACATCTGCGTATTAGAGCTAGAAAACTCATGAATGTTCTTTGGAACAAAAGCAAATCTCCTGAGGGTCCTATATATCACCTTAGGGGCCTTCTATGACTTGAGCCAGGTTGTGGGCCTAGAGGCAAAAGTGGGTGGTGAAGGTGGATCCTGAGGGGTGTCAGCATTATCCTGCTCAACCAATACAGGATCCGCTTCTTCAGGTTTAGGGGAGAAGCCACCACCACAAGGCATGGCAGTGGGGATGCCTCCACCAGTGTGTGTGAGGAAATCTCTTCTTCTGGCAAAACAATCTCATCAGCATGTAGATACTTAACATCCTCAGCTTCCTCAGGATTGGCCAGCACATCTGCATTCCACTGTGGGGGATCCCATTCTTTTTCAATTAGTGGCCTCACTTTTACTTCAAATCCCCTTTGAGTTGGAGTGTTCTTGTGCTGTATTTCAGCCACTTGAATTCTGAGGGCCTGTGTTTGGGTTTTTGCAGCCTCAGTCTTGGCTTAAAGAGAGATGGTTCTCTTTCAGGTCACACTTAGAAATTTTTAGATTCTTTATGTATTTCTGCAGCTGGGAATTTGAATCTGTGTTTTATTTATTCATTTATTTTTGGTTGTTTTGAGACAGAGTTCTGCTATGAAGTTCAGGCTGAGGCCTCAAACTCAGCAGTCCTCCTGCCTCAGTCTCCCAGGTGCTAGGATTACAGGTGTGCACCACTAGGCCTGGCCAGGAATTTGAACCTTTGAATCATTTGTATGAAGCCTATTTCTATTAATGAAGGCAATGACTGATTATTCCCCAATGGTTTTCCCCCCGCCCCCAGTACTCAGTTTGAACCCAGAGCACTTACACTGAACTACCTCTCCAGCACCTCCACTTTTTTGCCAGCCCTGTTTTTGGGGCTGGGGGCTGGGCCTAGTGGCTTAAGCCTGTAAGTAGGATAATTGAATATTCAAACAGTTCATTCTAACGTCTATCAGTATTCCCCCTATTATCAGGAGAGACCATAACATCTTTAGTTTTCACCAACTTAGAGAACTATCTTTGAATTGTTAAAGCTATTAAAAAATTTCATCTTTACATTTCTGTTTCTCTAAAGCCACTTCCAGCACCAAAATATGTAGCAGTGCTTACTAGAGATACAGATTTCATTAATATAAGTTGGGTTTCAAGATAGACTTCCAGTGGTCACCAGCAGAGGTCAGGTAGAAGAAGAGTTCAGAAGGGCTGTCTGCACAGTGCAAATCGGAGGGAGCCAGGTGCATGCCTGTAATCCCAGCTCTCAGGAAGCTGAGGCAGGAGAATTGTTGCAAGTTTGAGACCATCCTGGGCTACAAAGTGAGCTCAAGGCCAGCCTGAACTGCATAGTGAGACCCTGTCTCAAAAAAGACAAAAAAGAAAAGAGAAAAAGAAAAGATGAAAGGCCCTGAGCTCAGTATAGAGTCCTGTACAAGTTAGTATCAGGAAGGTTATCTGTTCTGGAAGCTATAAGACAGATGTACAAGGCCAAGACAGACTGGAGCTCCTTTGAAGAAACAAGTGAACCTTCCTCTTCCTCGCCACCTTTCATCGAATCTAGGTTTCGAGCCTATTCCTCGGTGCCAGTCACACCCAGGGTGGTTCTTCTTTCTGCAGTAGTTTCATTCAGCCATACCCAGAACCAAGCTAACCCAGTCAGTTGTGTGTTTCTTACTCAAGTTGACACAGCAGTTAAGCTATCACGGAATATAACGGCTTTCTGCTCTGAAGTAGTCTAAATACAAAGATGTTTTTGGCACACTTTTTTTTTTTTTTTAAGTCCCAGGGATTGAACTCAGGACCTGGCACTTGCCAGACAAGTGCTTATTCTGTTGAGCTATCTCCCTGGCCCTGGCACGTGGTTTTTGATAGGAAAATCTCATTTGAAGAGGTGATTTTAGAAGGGAAAGAAACCAGCACTTCGGTAATTAGAATGCAGGTGGTAGAGAACAAATAACGACAGTATGGGGTTTGCTTACCGAGAATTAGAACTTTCGTGGTACTTGTGGAAATAAGCTCAAAGAAAGTACTGAAAAGGCTCTTAGAGTAAGGCTTATTGGCTAACGATGTGTTCAGGTATGTATATGAATGGGCACCAAAATTTTTTTTAGTTCAGTTCTGCTTTCTGCTAAGCTCTATGTTAAAAATCAAGCATTGTACTTTCACCAGATACAAATTGAAATAATTTTCTTCTTTTTAGGATGTACAGGATAATGAACATACCCAAACAGAGATAAATTCAGGTGAGTAAATTATGTTAATGTGAATTTATTGACAGACCATAGGGGGTGGTCCATCCCTCCAGTCAGATCAACACAGCAAATTTATGCCTCTTAAGAATGTGTTCCTACTATTTTTTTTTAAAACTATCATCAGTATTTTCTTTTTTTATTTTTTTAAAAAATTTTTTTTTTGTTTGTTTGTTTGCTTGTTGTGTTTGTTTGTTTCTTTATTTATTTATTCTGTGGCTGGCTCAGCCTGCCCTGGTAGTGGGGCTGGCGCAGCATGTGGTGCCAGGGATCAAACCGCAGTCCCTGCAGTTGCCTGAGCTTTCCTAAGCAGGCGCTTTAGACCACTGAACCATCTCGCCAGCCCCTCCTACTATTTTTTTTACTGAAAACTTTTCAAAAACCCTATGTAATTTCCTAAATGTTACTCATTGCAGATGCAATCAGTATTTGTACTCTAATTTGAAAAGCAGAATATGGAGAATTAAACTGAATTTCTAACATCTTTTTTTTATTTTTGAAAATTTATTTTATTTTACGTTTATCCCCAGAGGTCCAATATTTTATTTTTTTAATCAGATTTTATTGGTACATTTTAGGTATATGTAGTGATCACATTCATCATAGAGAATTTGTACCTGTAAATGATACAGCTTTTTTTCCCTATTCCCCTACCCTGTCCATTTACAAAAGCTTTGTTTTTATAAAACGTTTTTTTGTTAAAATACAGTTTTAGTCAACACTTAAATATGCTTGGTGTCTAACTGGCTAAAATGTCTATTCCATTTCCTACCTTGTATTTATTTTTTTTCCTAACTTATTTTTTTTAATCTCCTTTTACCATTCCCCCCACTCTTTTTTTTTTGTGTCAGTACTAGGGATTGAACTCAGGACTTGGTGCATGTAGGCAAGTGCTCTACCACTGAGCTACATTGCCAGCCCATTCCACCCTTTCTCTATTCAACAGTGTTCATTTATTCAGTGGTGAGCCACAAAGACTAATTTTAAATTTTTTCTTTTTTAATTTTAATGAAGAATCAGACATTTGCAACGCGTGGTGTAGTAAACCAGTTTCTGTCCTACATGGTTACTGTGATGCCATTAAAGTACATATCTTCTGGCCACTGCTTTTTAAACATCAGCCCACTTCTGTAATACCACAAATTCAAATGTGTGTGGAGTTCAGGTATGTTATCTACGTTATTCTCTTCTGTGAACAGTAATACATGTTTCACACAGCACTGAGTAATGCCAGATACATTGGAAGGTTCATGCTTCACTCCTGCTTGCTGTTCAGTTTTATTTTTGTTCAGTTGGGTTGAAAAAGTAAATATTTGTGTTTTTACTATAAATGAATGTTATAATGAATCTATTCTGAATAGTACTAGATCCTCGGCTCAGCACTGAGCCAAGAATGATGGCCCTTTGTAAGTATCAGTGCTGTAGTACAACAAAGAGAAAAAGAGGCACTATTTGGTCCATTTAATGGCACAACACATTTTTTATCATAAAGGGGCATGTCCATACGTGTGTCAAACCCACATTTATTCTTTAGAATATTTGTATTCATGAATTATTAATTTTGCTTATTCATTTGTCTTTTGAGACACAGTCTCACTGTGTAGTGCAGGCTGGCCTTGAACTCACATATGTAGTCCAGGCTGGTCTCAAACTCACAGCCATCTGCCTCAGCTCCTGAGTGCTGAGATGCACCACCACGTCCAGCTTGATGAACTATTTTAATCTTATGAGGTTTATTATATTAAACAATGAGTGCTTAACAGGAAAATGTCTTAAAAATAAAGTATTGCATTTTAATATTTATGAAGTTATAAAAACATCAGAATTTTTAACATTAACTGATTTTTGGTGTACAAGATATAAAAGAGAACCACATAAATAATTCTTGCATGAACTACAATGAAAATACTCCTGGCGCTCTAAAAAAAAAATCTTTAGTTATGCCTAGGAGTCTTCACATGTACAACAGCACATTCCATATGCACGTATTGCTTACACTGACAGCGCATGTGGTTTTCTTACCCTTTTTGTAGGACATACTTGACATCTCACTAATCTTGACTTTTTTTTAGGAGGTTCTTATACAACGTGTAGTTCACAAGAACACAGAATGTCAATAAAGTATTCTTAATATGTATTAGAATAGATAATATTTTCATATCAGTTGTGTACTTGCTTACAAGACCTAAGTGATAACATCAGAAATAAATGCCTCCATGAAATAAAATTAAAATATCATCAGCACTCTATTAAAAAATCTGTACTTC
>PVKN010020172.1:0-16031 GCA_004027915.1 Capromys pilorides
GAGTAATGACAGAGGCAGACATCTCTGTTTTGGGCCAGATACTAAAGGAAAGTAGTCTTCTTGGAGTTTAAAAGCATGAAGAGTAAGGCAAGCCTCTCTCTTTTTGAGGAATGATGAAAGACAGCCAAGGAAAAGAAAAGAAGGAGAGAGAAGAATATATGCATGCATACCTGACTAGAAAGCCTGATGAGATCTGGCACAGCAGGAGCTATAGGAACTGAGGGTTAAGGAGCAGATGTCACTAGGTGGTCTCAGTTGAGGAGGATGTTTTGTAGAGGGTTTGAGACCCTATGGAGATGGGGTCTTCCTCCCAGTTCTTGGCACAGGTGTAATAGGCAATGTAAGATTGTCTTGGTTAGTCTTCTCTCATTGCTGAGTCAAAATACCTGATGCCCACAACTAAGGAATGAAATGTTTATTTTGTTCATAGTTGTGAAGGTTTCAGTCCATACTCAGCTGGCTACAAGGCTACAAGTTCATGGTGGCGGAAAACAACAAAAGCAGCAAAAGTAAAAAGGAAGGAGCTACAAGAGCAAGCCTCTTTCTCTTTCTTATTTTGTATGCAGGCTGCCCTTCCCGGGGCAGGTGTAGCACTCAGTCCCATAATCTTAGCATTGGACAAAATCTTAAGAATCCTGCTCCACGACTGCATGAGGCTTTGGGGGATATCAGATATAAGCTATAATACACAAGAAAGTATATTATGCTCCAGAGATCTTGAGTTTTCTTATTCTTATAAGCTTGCATTTGGGAGAGACAGTACAGGAATGGATTTTGTTGGAATATTGTGGAATTTCCAAGAAACTGGATTGATCAAGAGGGATTTTTCAGGAAGACTTTAATTATGCACTGTCCCAGCCACTAGAAATGCTCAAAACTAAGCTTGGCCCTAAAACAAGGAGAAAATTGATACAATTTGTGATGTCAAGCAAGTATAGACCCAGAGGTGAAATGAGCACAGTCAGCAATCCCAGGAGCTAACCCTATCTTAGCCTTGAAAGAATACACATCCTGTGAATCTCTGGATGCCAGGACACTGTGAAGCTTGTTTGTAGCCCTGTTTATTAGTTTTATCAGTGTTGGCACCCAGTACTGCCTGAAAGTGCTGCCTGCAGTATTTCCCTGATCAGTGAGAAAAGAACAAGAGTGTTGTGAGAAAGCCCAAGGGGATGCTTGCTGAGCTGGAAGGGTTAACAGAGGGAGACAAAGGCTGGTTCTCTTCAAGTTCTGCTTTAGACGTAGCATAATTTTGGAAGGAACATAGCCTGCATTGGGCTGGATCTCATGTTATAGGCCCATTAAAAGCATATTCTGGGTTTAATGTCAAACTTGTGGGAGATGGAGCACTAATTATTTGCTTTGCTGTGTGAAAGATGAAATAAGAGGTCCTCTGGGACTGAGCTAGAGATGTTTGATCTTTGGTTTACTGTTGATGCAGTTTCAAAGGCTCAAGTAAATGAGACTGTGAGAGTGGGCTTGACAGATAAAAACCTCCTCCTCTCTGGGGAAGTCAGTAGAACATATCTGATGGATCCCAGACTGGAACACTGCCAGTTCAAATAAGTCCACCCACCATTTTGAAGAAATGTAGATTTCTTTTCCCTTAGGTCCCAGAGAACACATCAGCAGAACACAAGAAGTGCCTTGAGAATATATTAGTAGGTCACAGAGGAAACAGCAAGCTGTTTCACCAAGCCACCCTCTCAAAAGGCCCCCAAAAATGACACACATAAGCTTCAACCTGTAAGCGGCATCTTCTCTGTTCTACTTGCACAGCAAGGTTCCTCTCAGGTTTAGCAATAACTTTTCTTGGACTGTTAATTTCATGTCCCTTGTGTCCTACTCATCTGCCAAAACCTGGAAATGAGAGCTGAGGGCAGGGACTCTTTTGCAATCTAGGAAGCAATGGGCAGTGGCTGTTCATCCCAGGCTTACTTCTAGAACATGAGCGCCTTCTGTTTCTTACCCCATTTCCCCTCTTTCTCAAAAAATTGGCTGCAGAAGTTCAACTTCTGTTTGTGATAGGGCTGTGAGGCTCTGGCTATAGCTACCCTTTGGAGAACCTTGAAACTCCCAGAGGCAACTTTTGAAGCCTGAGTGCCTGAGTGGAGAAGCAATTCTCCTTTCCTTTTTTCAAAACCCACCCTTTCCATAAACTCTAGTCAAAGAACAAACCTGCAAGACCTCAAACTAGCCACCATCCACTGGCTACTAATCCATTTCCTCTCCTGAGACTGGGACATCCTAGCCCAGTGAACTTTCTCTTGGGGACCAAAGAAAGCCAATCCTTTGTCCTCTTTTTCTTCCCTAAACCATTTTCCTTCCTCCCAGTTTTCTGTTTGAGAACACAACAAAAGTGGCACCTCCTGCACTTTTACCAGGAGATATTCTTCCTGTCAGCATGCAGGATAAGCTCACCAACTCTGAGAGCCTACAGGCCCTGGATGGGAGGTAAATCACAGGGTGATGTCCTGGTGAACACCTTCCGGACCTTCTGGACCTTCTCTGTGTTTCTTACCTGGCCTTCATGATGGACAGTTCTCCCTCAAAAACAAAAAAGAGAGTGAGACACTGCTTCAACTCTATTCTGCATAATCTTTCCAAGATGAGAAAAAAGGAGACATTATTTTTTTTAAAAAAAGATTACTCCACTTTTTTAGGGCCCTAGTACAGACACATTAATAAGATGTTGGCCAGCTTAGAATACTTTTGATTTCCAAATTCTCTGAGACCTTGATAACTTTCTCCACACAAATGACAAATGGTCAGTGGGTCCCCATAGCAAGGCTTTCTTTTCACTCTTTTCAAGCAGCATTCACTCTTTGCTACTCCCAGACCCCAAGTGGACATATCAACATGGCAGCTCTTGTAGGACAGGCTGTGATAATTTGACCACTTATCCCCTTGCATGAATAGGAAAAAATAAAAACAAACAGGTTATGTATGGGCAGCTCAGAGAAATCACCCAGGAGATAGAACAAAAACCCAGCCTTTTTATGAGCCAAATTTCAGAGGCCATGATTACATATATAAATACCTTTCCTAAATCTTCTGAAAATCTGATTCTTTTATTCCTCCACTTCATCTCCCAATCTTATCTAGACATCTTCAAAAGCTCCAAAAATTGGAAAACAGACCCAAAGCACTGAGCTGGCAACTGAGACTAGGAGTAGTGGCAAATGTTTGTAATCCCAGTGCTGGAAAGGCTAAAAACAGGAGGATCACTACAAGTCTGAGCTGTGTAGTGAGACCTTTTACCAAATAAAATAAATAAATAAATAAACAAATAAATAAATAAATGCAAGTCAAGGTAAAGTGAAGCACATAATATATTTTTTCTGTGGGATATTTGACATTCAATTTAAGTGAGGTCAAATTAAACGCAGTTAACCTTCTTTCAAATAGCACGGTCAGTTCAGGCTCTCCAGAGATTACTTATGGTACCATGTGTAGCGCCTCATAGCTCTTCTTTCAGTGTCAGTTGCCAAGATGGGTCATGGTATTTCTTGATATAAGGAGGAGAGATGCTCCTCTTTCTGGTGATTATCTTTTTTAGCATACCATATAGTGGTTAAGTCCTGTACTTTGGGATCTCACAATCTTGCTCAGGAGGTTGGGTGACTTACCAGAATGGTAGGATCTTGTATGAAGATCCCATCCTTTCCTGGTTCCTTGGAGGGCCAGGGTCAAAATATTGGCTGTCCTCTTGATTATCTTTGTTCCTCTGGTCTCCAAACCTCATTTGGTGAACACCTAGAAGGGTTAGTTATACCATCATTGTAATGGGATCAGAAGGTTTAGTTTTATGATCTTATCTAGATATTGAACACTTTGATAGAGAGAACATGACCAGGGAGCTGGTACATCTGCCAACCATGGTTGCCTTATAAGTCCAATCTCTGTAGAATGGTAATAGACAACAGTTATAAAGCCGTATAGAGAAAACTGGGGATTGGGACAGCACGGTGTTTTGGCATAACAGTGTTGACATGGTAGTAGCTCAGAAATGAGAGTAAAATCCTTTGTCTGGAGGTAACAGACTGGGGAGGAGAGTTGGGCTGCTTTCACTTGTGCTGCTTAAGTTTTAAAGTATATTTTAATTCTCATTTTTTTTCTTTTTGTCTCTGATGGTTCTATTTTTTAAATTTGACTGGCTGCTCAATGACTCTCTAAACTTTGACAGGCAAAATTACATTAGTACCAGCAAGAAGAAGAAAGAAGTGCAATTTAACTCTGTAATTGTAGTCTGAAATATAAATAAAGATATTTTAAGCATATCAATTAAAAATACCTATTCAAAAATAGCTATTAAACATTAGTTTAAGTAGGCATTCCAAAGGTGCCTGGAGAGATGCGATGGATTGGTTTTTAGAAAACGTGTAAGAGGCAGAGCTTTAGCAGCAGGGGCTGGGCACTGTCTCTGTGCCAGTGTCCCTTTTCTCTACCTTACTCCCAGGCCTTACATAAATCTTAGTTTTCTAGCAGTTAAGAGAGGAGGAGTCAAAAGAACATTGAGAAACCCACCTAGGCTGGCCCTAAAGCATGAATAGGGCACTTCATTCTATTTCTCCCTTCTTTCTTGTAAGAGAGATTTAGTTGGAGGATAGTGTTATAACTCAGGCAGCCTCCTGGGGACCCTCATGCTTGCTTCTACAAAGGACAATGTATCGAAGCATCAGTGCAATAAAAGCGTCCTTTTTATTAAAGAACTAGGGACCTAATTTTTCCAAATGTTTAAGGAGAGCTTTTTAAGGAGAGCTAATGGAAGGACTGAGGATTTGGCCTCTGCAGCCTGCAGCTTGTGAAGAAACTTTTTTCCCCAAGCCAAACTGTATCCAGCTTTACTAAAGATACTTTCCATAAACAATCATAGTATTTCAGGTGGAACAATGAAATTCAACAACATTAATATTGAAACTCCCTTCTTGGATGGACTACCAAAAATCAGAAAGCCACCATAAAATCCACTGAAGTCTTCATTTGAGGCTCTGTGTAGAGAAAGTTTGGAGTAAGGGTTGACATTTTACATTAGCATGTAGTTTAACAACTTTTCACAAGCCATCCCTATCTTTTAGGAAATGAGAATGGCAGAATTATCAATCTGAAGATACACAATCTAGAAAAAGAAATCAGTTGCTCTTGTAGGACAACATCTCAATGGTACAGGCAAGTCCAGACTGACTGACACCCTGGTAACACCACTTTTGGAAATCAGATCCCAATAGGTCGCAGGGCTTAAGGGAATTAAGCCTATGCTGATAGCACAGGAAAGAAGGGTATAAAATCATCTGGGAGCTGTTCTGTACCACAAAGCGTTTATGCCAAGGTGACCATGTGTGTCAACATCAGGGAATCCCTCCTCCTGGAAGACAAGAGGAAGTCTCTCAAAACTAGCAGGAAAAGGTGCCTTCTCCACATCAGTCTAGATTGTACTACTGACATGTGTTCCTTCCCCAAAAAACAATGAAGTGTTCTATGTGCTAACAACATAGCTTAAAAGAAAAGTAAAACAAAATTCTGCGCTCTCTCTCTCTCTCTCTCTCTCTCTCTCTCTCTCTCTCTCTCTCTGTCTCTCTCTCTCTTTTTGTCCAGGATCTCACAATGCAACTCCAACTAGTAGTGATCCTCCTGTTTTCAGCCTCAGCAATGCTGGGATTACAGACAGGTGCCACCACATCTAAACTCGGTGGCTGGCTAGGCGTGCACTGGGGGATTGAATCCTGGCCCCTGTGCTTGCCTAAGCAGGCACCTAGTCCACTGAGCTATCTTGCTGGCTGTGGTAGTTGATACACTGTGTCAACTTGAGGAAGCTTGACTGCATGAGCTCATCTGGTTCTGGACTGAGGTGGCCCCATCCTGCAGGATGTGGCGGGCCTGCGCTGGGATGTGATTGGCTCCACCCGAGGGGCAGATGAGCCACCCCAGAGTGACTCAGCACAAAAAGTGTATAAAAGGAGTTGAAGAAGACTTTGTGCAGCCCTGCCCTGCCCTGCTTCCTTGGAGAAGTCCTGGTCTTTGGAGGAGCTTGATCTTTGCGGACACTTTGGATTAGGTCTGATCTTCACAGCGGAGCACTGGTGCAGAATTTGGAAGAGAGAGGCTTGATGGACTCCATAGCTATTGCTCCTCCTCTGCTCTTCATTGTTTTCTGCTGCTGAGAGCTGCTGCTGTTTACCTTGGAGCCAGCAGAGTATGAACTAAAGCCTCCACAAGCTGTGAGCTAAATAAACCTTTTCTTCCTTCATCTTGAGTGTCTGATATCTGTCCCAGCAATGAGTAAAAAGTAAGTAAGACACTAACCCTTCTGTATTTTTATAAAACTTGATTAAAAAGTGGTATTTCAAACTGTACAGTTACCAGAAGTACAGCTATCAAAACTGCACTCTTCACTTGGCATCTCCAGCACTTTCAGCTTTTTTGTGCTTGGTCTGTTTTGGCATCGCCATTTTCTGCAGGTCTTTTTCCATCCTTGCTAGCACCAGATTTTTTCTTTTTCCCCTTTGGGTGCCTTCTCTCCCTTCTTTGCAGGGACCTTCTTAGGCTTGGACTCTGGCTTTGGAGCAGCTCATTTAGCAGACAGCCTTGCAGATCTTCTCTGTGGTTCATCCTTCACCTTAGCTTATCACTTTTAGCATCCCCTTCAGCCTTTCTCTTAGGCATGGTGGTGATGGTGGTGGACCACATGTGCTAGACATGAGATACAGTGGGATACAGCTTTGGGCAGCCCAGGGTTTGTCGTCACTTATTCTGAGGAAAAGAGACTTATATCTTAAGGTATGCTGGGGAGAAATATTGGTGATGAGCAGAGATTTTATTTAACACTTCCCACCTAAGCAAGGGAGACATAGCTGAGAATTCGGCTCCCACAGTCTTTAGGGAGAAAAGACAAAGAAACAAAGGATGAATGGGGTGTGACCTGGTGCCTGTTACTGAGCCAAGGGACATAGCACCACAAAACAACTCTGGATGGGTTGTCTTCCGTTCCCAGAGACCTTGTTAGCCCTGTCCCTGGTGCTAACTCCAAGAGGGTCTGGGTTCCTTGTAATCTTTTTAAAATAGTGCTGATGTCTCTATTTTTCAAATGTATGCAATTTTTTTTCCAGAAGCTCACTTTTGGGAACAGAATGGCTAATTGCTAGAAAGCTAAGCTTTTCTCCCTGTAGGAAAGGCTCAAGTTAACTTGAGGCATTGAAATCCACAGCCATACAATGTCACCAGCAAGCCAGTAAGAGAAGAAAGAGTAAGTGGCTGTCATCGGGATCACTTGAATTTCTTTAAATTCAGATGATAATCCAAGGGGAACAGAAACTAGTTCATTGTGCCAGGGAGCTATAGTTTGGGTTAGTGGTTTTCTTTTATGACAGAAAAGATGAATCAATTTAATTTCTGAGTTATCATCCAAAGTCTATTGGGTGATAGATGATTTAAGCTCTTGCCTTTCTTTGTTTGTAGAAGTGATAATCTTGAGGTAGGCAGTCTAATCTAGAAATTATCTGAAGTTTCCTTTTGTGAGATATAAAGACATAATAGTCAAAATAAACAAAAAGAAAAACAAAAAGCAACAACAACAAAAAAAACCATAGTCTAAGATTCCTAGGCAAAGAGAATGTGTGGAGATGTGCCAGGACTCCCCGTATCCATAGGTAGTAACTCTAACTGAGCTTCAAGGTTACCCTCTAAACATGGGTGCTCCAGCACTTATGTGGTACTAAGCTATATTAGGATAGAGCCTAAATCTTCCCCTTGGCATCAGAGTCCACACATGGTCCTCCTGGAGGTGAGTTCCTTATCACACAGAATGTGGTCCCAGCCATAAGAAGGTCCTCATATGTTCATTCTCGTGTGGGCTGGGTATACTGAGTGTGTCTATGAATCTTCAGTGGTCTGTTCCTCAGTTTCCTAGCCAACACACCAAATTGCTCAGGGGGAAGTGTGTCTCTGAGTGACTGCCTCTCCTCAGGTCCTTGCCCTCATTGCAGTGAAGAATGGAGTAGTAGATCTCTTAACAAGAAGTAGCGTGGTCAAGGCTGGCATAGTGGGAAGCAAAAGTTACATGTGGCAAATCAGAGAAAGCTGAAGGAAAGCTATGTCAGCAGTAGAGAGGTGTGGCAAGGTAGGGGCACCCATTTGGGGTGGCCCAGTGAGTTTGAGAGGCACTGCATACTTATGTGGATAAGCTGGTTCCTACAAATAACTGTTTCATCAATTCATGCTGTTCATGCATCCTAAACCCTGACAATATTCTCTTAATATCTGACTCCTCAGACTCAACCCTTCTGTATGAGTGCACTTAGATCCTTAATTTTTCTCTCATCCATTTCCATCACATAACCTTGGGTCATATTTCAGGGCTCCCTGAGTGGTTTATTGATAGAAGCACTTCAAAAACCATTTATTGCTGTGGGAATAACTCAGAGTTAACTGAGACAACTCATGAGTTTGATCTCTGATGCCAAAACAATAACAACAGCAACAACAAAAAATTTATTCACAGGCAGGGTGCACCATCATGAAGGTTATCATCTTCCTTGAGAAATAATTGAGATAGTGGTCCCTCCAAAAAGGACAACTTCATAGCAGGTAAAACTCATCACATTCATGAAAGTTCTCACTCTCATAAAAGATAAGATCATCTGTACTTACACAGACTCTGAATATGCATATAATATACTACACTCAAAGGCCCAATTTTGTCATGAAAAGGGATTGCTACCTACAAAACACACCTGTATAAAAAATGTGACCCCAATCCAAGAATCTCTAGAGGTGGGCCTTCTATCTCTTAGCAGTGCAGTCATTCACTGAAAGAGTCATCAGAGATGTAACCCACAGGAAAAACATCTGAGGAATATAATTTGTGGGCATAATAAATTTTATAGAGTGACAAATCAGGCATCTACCAACCAACCCTCTCTCCATTCCCTGCTTCCTTTTCTCTCTCATATCTTTCTGCTCACCCCTAGAAATAACTCTATTCAGAGAACAGGGAGTACAACAAAAGGAACAGTGATGGTTTTGCTATGAAAAAACTGATCCTTCCTAAAAGTCTGCAAAACAAATTCCATTAATCCTTTCATAGCCAGTCCCAGGATGGATCATTCCTTCTGCTACAACATGTACAGACTGACACGGACTTCAGCCCTAGTCTTAGTACCTTCCTGGAAAATCTTGTTCAGTGCTCTATATGCCAAGCCACTATCCCTAAGAGCAAACTCAGGCTTCCTCCCTTCCCCATCCGTCACTTCTGGTGATCCCTCCCCAGCACTGACAACTAGACTTTGCTCACATGCCTCAGCTAAAAAAACCTAAATAAATAAAGCAGCTATGTCCTTGTCCTGGTTGGTGTCTCAAGATGGATAGGGGCCTTTCCTACATCAAACAAAAGATCCTTGCAAGGCATGGTGGTGCATGCCTGTAATGTCAGTATTCAGGAGTCTGGAACAGGAAGATTGCCATTGGTTCAAGGCCAGCTTGGGCTACATAGTGAGTTCAAGGCCAGTCTGAACTCCTGAACTCCATGGTGAGACCCTGTCACAAAAAAAATTCTGTACAGCAGCACACATCCTACTCACTGTAATCATCCCCTGCTTCAGACTCCAAACCTCCATCCAAGCCAAAATGCTCCTGAATTTACCTGACAGTTCACCCCACAAGTGGTCTCCTCCCCAAATGTAACCTGGAAGTTCCACATCCCATATTGACCTTAATCTTCAGGTAAGGCAAAGGAGAGCCATCTCCTTTTAAACACAGCCAAACCAATTTTTCCTTCCAGGTTTATTTGGACTGGACTAAGCTGCTACTCTTGGCTCTTTCATACTCTGCTTGCCCACCCTTACACATCTTTTGTGCTGAGTGTCTTTGAGACTGACACGAAAGGCCCCTCAAAGCTTCCCAATTCCTACCTCTGACTCAACCCTCCCTCCCTCTCACATTCTTACTCAACACCCTTAGACATCTCATTTGAAACTATGCAGAGCTTAGCCCACCCCACCCTCCCAAAACCCTCCAGCAGTCTAGACTATCACCCCTCCATCCCTACAGTCTGGAAGCTGGGTATATATAAAACCCCCAACTTCTAGTGAATAAACCAAAATTGACCGAAATGTTTCTAATAATTATTTCCACTTCAACCAAGGCAAATGAACAAGTTTTCCCTCATGGGTCCCTTTCTCCTTTCTAAAAAGCATTCTCCTTCTCCAGTGCATGCCAGCTGAATCCACATCCTTGAAGATCACCAAACAGTCTTCTGTGATTGAATAGATCACAGACATAGCTGCAAAGTGCCATGAGTCTCTCTCTTCATAGCTTTGCCCACTCTTGGCCATCCTCACAGAAGAATTATCCCAATTATTCACCCTCTTCCTCTCTAGTATTCTCCTATGATCCTTTCTTTCTAAGTATCACTTATCCTCTTAACCTTAACACCACAACATAGACCTTTCCTAGATACCTCAATCAGACACTCCTCACATGGCTAAAATCATTCAAACATTTAATGAAATCAGTCCAAATACCCTGTGGGGTCTGACTCCATCTTTCCCAGATAGCAGACTCAGTAATCCCTCCTTCCCTTGAAACATGAATAAACACCTCAGCAAGGCTGTGCTTCATTCACCAAGACTGCCAGTCCCAGAGAAACAGCCCTACTTGTATGATCTGACATCAGACTCCTGAAGACCCTAATGGGTTTCAGATGAGCTTTAGAAGCTCACCAACTGCTGCAGCAGGCCATACATAGTCCCCTTCAAAATGAGCTCCATCCAACCCAGTTTGCTCCTCATGCATTTGTTGAACCCAACAAGATCACTGACCCCACTTGGCTTTTTAGATTTCCTCACTCTGTGAAGCTAGTCTTCTCCCACTGTCTGATCACAACTTTAATCACTTGGAAACTCTTTTACTGGTATCTTGACACACTTCCATCAAGAGCAGTCTAAACGTCTCTTAGTATTAGAAGGACAAGAGGAAAAATCCCCTTAAAGACATTTCTTAGCCCATGGAGGTGCCTCAAAATGTAACTGCCTCAATACATCTGATGCAGAGTCTTCCAAAACCACAAATTCATTGTTCTTAGCCAAGAGGCTTCTGCAGTATTACAATCAGCCTCATACTTACCCCCTTGACAACTGCAAGTACTAGGTCTTCCTCCCACACATAGCACAAATTTGAGGTTGTCTGACATTTACTTCCTAACTCACCCCAGATCTTCTCCTGTCCTAATTTGATTTCATAAGAAAGATGTCTTTTCTTGGAGATGGGCATCTTCTGAGTGTGTGGAAACAAGACACACCTTTTCTTACCAACATGACTGAAGTCTGGGCATTAGGCTTCCCCACACCCATCCTTTTCCTAGCAACATCTGTTCTATGCATTCTTATATCCTCCATAACCCACATCAGGGCACAGTGCACCACATATTGGCTCTTAATGATCTCACTTGAAGTGTTCACAGGAACTAGAATGGCGGTTGGACCCCTAGGAATCTCTCTTTCAGAGTTCACCACATTGTCAAAAGAACTCACAGAGGGATTCAAAGAAGTTTCTGGGACCGACTGGGATACTTGCAAGACTAAGTTGCCCCCAGGCTTCATCCCCTCCAAAACCAGAGGCCATGATCTGCCCACAACTTCACAAGTGGACATATTTTTTCTACCCCCAGAGCAATGCTGCTTTTATACCACTCAATCTGATCTTCTCAGAGATGGGGGAAAATGCCTTCAGAAAAGGGCTTCCAAACTCCTTAGATGCTTTTCTTATACCTATTTCCTCTTCTTCTTCTTCCTTGGCTTGTACTCCTTCTTGCCCTCTTAATGCTTATTACATTTTTCATTCCCTATATAACTGATCTATTCCAAAGTTGTTTTCCAGGAACAAAGGGCACCCATCACCTGGAGATCTACTTGAGAACATTTGCAAGTGGTCTTCTCCAAAACAAAACAAAAAAACAAAACAAAACAAAAAACAGCCTTTATTATCCGCTATTAGAGACAGGTATCATAAGGCCTTGTCAGGGTCACCACTGGCTTGAATAAGCCCACTCATCTCTTTAGAGAAAGACAGGTTTCATTTTACTTCAATCAGAGAGGTCGGTAAGTCACAGAGGACACAGAGGACAGATGTATCAATAGTTACAAGTCCACTATTCCTCTGGCCCAACTCTCAAAAGCCCACCAAAGAGTGCTATGAAAAAGCCTCCTAGAATGTAAGGGACATCTTTTCTACTTGGCTCACACACACTGAGAGGCATTCTCAGGTTAAGCAACAAACCTGCTTGGACTTCTGAGTTTGCATCTCTCTTTTCCACTCAGAACCCTTTATTACAACCTTGGGAAACAGGTTCTTGAGAAGAGCACCAGCATTTCTGAAAATTCCCTACCACCACCACTCTACACTGCTATTTTGTGCATGTTGAAGTTTATGAGTGGATCGCAGCCACTCAACTGGGAAACAAATTAAATGAATATACTTGGATTCCAGAGTGGCAAGTCCCAAGAAGCACACTCAAATGCTAAGGACAAGGTGAGTGTGTTTATCATAATGGACAGCATAGGCAAGGGTCAGAATGGGTTTGGTATGTGTAGGTTGATGATTTTGGCTAATCATTGTGCTCTCAGAAGTAAAGTAGGTAGTTTACCAAGTTTTTACTTGATTTATATAGGCAGCAAATTTTTAGGAAAAATGAACAAAATGCTACCTAAAATCATGGCAACAGTAAATCACAGACCTTTAACTACTTCCTGGTCTTAAGCCTTTTTAGAACCGTAAGAAAGGGGAGTCTGAGGCCACTCAAAGAACTCTGTGAACTTCCAAGTAGTTCTACTCTCTTCTTTCTTATTCTTCCTGTTAGGTACAAACCAATGCAATTGGCCAGATCAGGCATTTGATCCATGTAGAAGATTTATTCGGGGCATCAAGTAGGCTGGCTGTCTAGTGGACCAGGACAGCAGGGAATAAAGGGAGGACAGGAGACTTTATAGGATCTTTTAGGGAGGGTGACTGCAGGCTGGAACAGCTGAGGGAGAGCTAATGGACAGCATAGGCAAGGGCTACCTGGTGTGTGGGAGCCTTTTAATGTTAACAAAGGAGTTTCTGTGGTTGCTTGCGCAGATCAAATTCAGGTGGAACTGTTCTGTGGTTCTGGGTTTGGCTCTGCATGGGGCCAAGGGGAGAAGAGTTTAGGGATAGGGTGCCTGAGAAATTTTGAATCCTGACCTATCATCCCAGACTATATTTGATAGAGAGAATGTGAAGAAATCATCTGGCTATTTTCTGCTGAATAGGGGCATCATGGAGCCCTGAGTCTGGAGATCAAGGTGAGAAGTTGGCTTCATTGAAGAGGTCTCATTGGAACAAGGCCTGGTAGCGGAAATCTGAGAGAGGTATTTGGTTAAATTTTTGTGTGGTTAATCTGGTGATGGTATTGCAGATGAGGGAAATGAGGCAGGGGGCTACCATGAACATAGTAAGCCCTACAAGGGGCCTTAGAAGGGGAGTGAGTCAAAGGAGATGGAGTTTTATGTATCAAGGTGCCACACAGTAACAGCTGTGTGTCTGTTTTGTGTTTCTTGTCTGGAGGTGTATTGAACATGTGAGACTATGGAAAGAGGGGAGCTGTAAAAGGGAGAAATCAATGGCTAAAGGTTCTTTGGGAAGAGTACAGGGGTGTGTGTGTGTGTGTGTGTGTGTGTGTACGTGTGTGTGTGTGTGTGTTGGCTATGGTTAGGATGGCCATGAGATCAAGCCTTAGAATGGATATGTACAGGCAACAACTTGGTGAGGTTGATGATCTGGGTAGAAGCAAGAATTGAGTCTATGATCTGAATGTGTCATTTTATGATGACCATGTTGAAGGGGAGGAGTAAGGAGATGGTGAATGATGAACTTGAGTCCCCTCTGATGTTTGGAACTGTTAAGTACTGGGGAGTGTAGGGAAAGGCCTGATGTCTTACCTGCTCTCTGGCTGATGTCTGAGGCACACCAGCGTAGGAATAGCATGTGTGGTGTGAGTGGGACTGGAAGTGTGTCAGAGTATGTGATCAGCAAGGGAAGGGGAGGGAGGAGCTGGCTGTGCACTGAGGTTAGGTTTGTAGGATGAACACTGTGGGAAGACAGGTGAGAGAGACATGTAGCTTTGAATGGAATCTCTCCCCACGAGAGTCATGGAACAGGTTGGATTTATAAGGGAATTATGAGTGAGGAACAGTGTCTGGAGTAAGCAGGAGATGGGTCTGTCTGAAGGCATCATGTAGGTCAGCCATCAACATCCACTATGGAGACTATAGATCTAATGTGGCAACTTTAGAACTCAGGAAGAACACTATATGTGCTGTCTGTGTCAGCAAGAAAAAAGTTTTTTAACCTGAGATGTCCAGCAAGACTTGGAACTCTGACAAAGATACCTCGATGTGGGCCATGGACCCCAAGCTCTGTTGTTCTCTTGGCAAGACCAAGCAGGTCAAGTATTGATGGATATGGCTGTGGTGAGTTCTCCTGTGAGGACAGGGAATTGGATGACTTACCTGCACTCTGGCAGACAGGACAGTCACATTTTCAGTGACCAGGAGCTTATAGATGGAACCAGGTCTGCAATTTAAGACAGGCTTGTGCCCTGTTTCCTTGTTTACCATGCTTGCAAGAAGAGCTCAGGTGGCAGCATTGTTTAGGCTCTGCATTACTTTGTTGAAGTCTTACTTTAATGAGAATCCCAGTGCCAGAGCCAAAAGTTGGCACTTATATATAGTTAATTTGGTCTCTATTATTGAGGACGTGGATAGTCAGGTTAAGTAAGTTTCATTGTGAGATTTGAGGGCTGAGATTTGTCTTTTTAACTTGGCATGAATCTCATGAGCAGCTTGGGATATAAAATAGGAACTAATAGCAGTTGTTATTTAGGAGAGCAACATACTTGATTACCAAACACCTTGAAATATAGTGTGACCAGAGAACTTTTATTTCTTATCAACCACAGACATTTAACATTTAATTCCTGTAGAATGCTAACAGACAGTAACTAAACTTGTACAAAGAACATTTGACATCAATAGTCACATGTAGTAGTGTTGCTTAACAGTCATAACAGATGATGAGAAAATGATCATTTCACTGATGAGCTCATGTTGGCTCAACATGAACTTCTTATAATTATCTGAAGCATAAGAGAGAGGCATGAGCATATTTAAAGTAGCAACTTTTATGAGAAAACCTTATTTAAATTTTGTTGTTTTTACCAAATTATTAAGGGTGTCTTCTAAGCAGATTATTAGGGGCTCTCCACTGATGAACAAAAGTTGGTCACCCTCTGTCCACCAGTCAAGAGTCCTGTCCAACAATCTTTCCCCATTTTAATGATTTTTGTTTGATTGTAAATTAATTTCGGGGACTGGGGAGATAGCTCTGTGGCACAAGTGCCTGCCTGCCTGGCAAGTACAAGGTCATGAGTTTGAACCCTGGTTCCACAAAAATAAATAAATAAATAAATCAGCAAATTAATTTTGATATTATTTAGACCAACTGGTAACTCAGGAGAAAGCATGCTTTTAAGTCTAATTTTTAGAGCTCAAACAAAAAGAGGAACAGCTGTTGACAGGACAACATATAAACAAGTACAGGACATATGCAAAGACCTTTACAAAATCAGAGTGTGCTGAAATATATTTCTGGCCAGGTTAAATTATAGTGACCTGTTTAAGTTTGTAATTATGAGAGATTAGTCAGAACTTTTGTAGGTCAGTTAGCAGAGATCTTATAAGAATAATTTTAAAAATGTAAAAACCTCTTATTTATAGTTATTAAGTTTGAGTAGGAGCAAGCAAACTGAGCAAAGTATAAGGATTAGTCATAGTACAATAGAGGAGCACTGATGACTCACATGACCTGGACTTGCAGGATGGCAAGAAGGCTGTAAAGGGTGGGTGGGAAGCTGTGATTTAGAGTCTCTTTGTTGTGGCTATACCAGGAGACTGCCTATGGAGGTGGCTGGGGGGCAGGGGGAACGAGGATAAGCAGCAGGCTCAACAGGAAAGGAAAGGATA